>CAUYLG010027700.1:0-27372 GCA_963573385.1 Cacajao melanocephalus | reverse complement strand
GCAAACAGAGACAATTTGACTTCCTCTCTTTCCATTTGAATACACTTTATTTCTTTCTCTTGCCTGATGGCCTTGGCCAGAACTTCTAATACTATGTTGAATAGGAGTGGTGAGAGAGGGCATCCTTGTCTTGTGCCAGTTTTCAAAGGGAATGCTTTCAGCTTTTGCCCTTTCAGTATGATATTGGCAGTGGGTTTGTCATAAATAGTTCTTATTATTTTGAGATACATTCCATAATGCCTAGTTTATTGAGAGTTCTTAGCATGAATCCATGTTGAATTTTATCAAAGACTTTTTCTACATCTATTGAGATGATCATGTGGTTTTTGTCATTGGTTCTGTTTATTTGATGGATTGTGTTCATTGATTTGTGTATGTTAAACCAGCCCTCCATCCCATGGATGAAGTCAACTTGATTGTGGTGGATAAGATTTTCGATGTGCTGCTAGATTCTGTTTGCCAGTATTTTATTGAGGATTTTCATATTAAAGTTCATCAGGGATATTGGCCTGAAATTTTGTTGTTGTTGTCTCTCTGCCAGGATTTGTTATCAGGATGATACTGGCCTTGTAAAATTAGTTAGGGAGGAGTCCTTCTTTTTCTATTGTTTGGAATAGCTTCAGAAGGAATGCTACCAGCTCCTCTTTATACCTCTGGTAGAATTCTACTGTGAATCCATCTGGTCCTGGGCTTTTTTTTTTTTTTTTTAATTGGTAGGCTATTAATTACTGTCTCAATTTTAGAACTTGTTATTTGTCTGTTCATGGATTTAACTTCTTCCTGGTTTAGTCTTGGGAGGCTATATGTGTCTAGGAATTTATCCATTTCTTCTAGATTTTTTAGTTTATTTGTATAAAGGTGATTATAGTAGTCTCTGATGGTAGTGTATATTTCTGTGGGATCAGTGGCAATATCCCTTTTATCATTTTTTTACTGTGTCTGTTTGAGTCTTCTCTCCTTTCTTCTTTAATAGTCTGGCTAGTGGTCTATTTTGTTAATGTTTTCAAAAAAACCAGCTCCCGGAATAATTAATTTTTTGAAGGTTTTTTTCCCTGTCTCTGTCTCCTTCAATTCTGTTCTGGTCTTAGTTATTTCTTATCTTCTGCTAGCTTTTGAACTTGTTTGCTCTTGCTCCTCTAGTTCTTTTAATTGAGTTATTACAGTGTCGATTTTAGATCTTACCCACTTTTGCCTGTGGGCATTTAGTGCTATAAATTTCCCTCTAAATACTGCTTTAGTTGTGTCCTAGAGATTCTGGTACATTGTGTCTTTGTTCTCGTTGGTTCCAAATAACTTATTTATTTCTCCCTTAATTTTGTTATTTATCCAGTAGTCATTCAGGAGCAGGTTGTTCAGTTTCCATGTAGTTGTGCGGTTTTGAGTGAGTTTCTTAATCTTGAGTTCTGACTTTACTGTGGTTTGAAAGACTGTTATGATTTCTATTGTTTTGCATTTGCTGAGGAGTGTTTTACTTCCAATTATGCGCTCAATTTTAGAATAAGTGCAATGTGGTGCTGAGAAGAGTATATATTCTGTTGATTTGGGGTGGAGAGTTCTGTAGATGTCTATTAAGAGGCCACTTGGTCCAGAGCTGACTTCAAGTCCTGAATATCCTTGTTAATTTTCTATCTCATTGATCTGTCTAATATTGACAGTGGAGTGTTACAGTCTCCCCCTATTATTGTGTGAAAGTCTACGTCTCTTCCTAGGTCTGTAAGAACTTGCTTTATGAATCTGGGTGCTCCTTTATTGGGTTCGTATATATTTAGGATAGTTAGCTATTCTTGTTGCATTGATCCCTTTATTATTATGTAATTCCCTTCTTGGTATTTTTTTATCTTTGTTGATTTGAAGTCTATTTTATCAGAGACTAAAATTGCAACTCCTGTGGGGTTTTTTGTTTTGTTTTGTTTTGTTTATTTGCTTTCCATTTGCTTGGTAAATATTCCTCCATCCCTTTGTTTTGAGCCTATGTGTGTCTTTGCATGTGAGATGGGTCTCCTGAATACAGCACACTAATGCGTCTTGACTATTTACCCAATTTGCCAGTCTGTGTCTTTTAATTGGGGCACTTAGCCCATTTAAATTTAAGGCTAATATTGTTATGTGTGAATTTGATCCTGTTACTATGCTGCCAACTGGTTATTTTGCCCATTAGTTGATGCAGTCTCTTCATGGTGTTGATGGTATTTACAATTTGGTATGTTTTTGCAGTGGCTGGTACTGGTTTTTCCTTTCCATATTTAGTGCTTCCTTCAGGAGCTCTTGTAAGGCAGGCCTGGTGGTGACAAGATCTCTCAGCATTTGCTTGTCTATAAAGGATTTTATTTCTCCTTCATTTATGAAGCTTAGTTTGACAAGATGTGAAATTCTGGGTTGAAAATTATTTTCTTTATGAATGTTGAATATTGGCCCCAGTCTCTTCTGATTTGTAGGGTTTCTGCTGAGAGATCCACTGTTAGTCTGATGGGTTTCCCTTTGTGGGTAACCTGACCTTTCTCTCTGACTGCCCTTAATGTTTTTTCCTTCATTTCAACCTTGGTGAATCTGAAAATTATGTGTCTTGAGGTTGCTCTTCTCAAGGGGTAACTTTGTGGTGTTCTCTGTATTTCCTGAATTTGAATATTGGCCTGTCTTGCTAAATTAGAGAATTTCTCCTGGATAATATCCTGAAGTGTGTTTTCCAACTTGGTTTTATTCTTCCCATCACTTTCAGGTACACCAATCAAACATAGATTTGGTCTTTTTACATAGTGCCCTATTTCTTTGAGGCTTTGTTTGTTCCTTTTCATTCTTTTTCTCTAATATTTTCTTCTTGCTTTATTTCATTAAATTAATCTTTAAACTCTTGTATCTTTTTTTTCTACTTGATTGATTTGGCCATTGATACTTGTGTATCTTTTACGAAGTTCTCATGCTGTGTTTTTTTAGCTCCATCAGGTGGCTTATGTTCTTCTTTAAACTGGTTATTCTAGTTTGCAATTCCTCTGGTGCTTTTTTCAATGTTCTTAGCTTCCTTGCATTGGGTTAGAACATGCTCCTTTAGCTTGGAGGAGTTTGTTATTACCTACCTTCTGACCTTCTGAAGCCTACTCCTTTCAATTTGTCAAATTCATTCTCTGTCTAGTTTTGTTCCCTTGCTGGTGAGGAGTTGTGATTCTTTGGAGGAGAAGAGGTGTTCTGGTTTTTGGAGTTTTCAGTCTTTTTGCACTGTTTTTTCCTCCTCTTCATGGATTTATCTACCTTTGGTCTTTGATGTTGGTAACCTTCAGATGGGGTTTTTGCAAGAACATGTCTTTTGTTGATGTTGGTGCTATTCTTTTCTGTTTGCTGGTTTTCCTTCTAACAGGCCTCTCTGCTGCAGGTCTGCTGGGGCTTGCTGCAGTTCCATGTTAGACCCTGGGTATCATCAGCAGAGCCTGCAATACAGCATAGATTGCTGCCTGTTCCTTCCTCTGGAAGCTTCATCCCAGAAAGGCACCTACCAAATGCCAGCTGGAGCTCTCATGTATGAGGTGTCTGTTGATCCCCACTGGGAAGTGTTTTCCAGTCAGGAGGCACAGGGGTCTGGGACCCACTTGAGCAGGTAGTCTGTCCCTTAGCAGTGCTGGTAGATCCTCTGCTCTCTTCAGAGCCAGGAGGCAGGAATGTTTAAATCTGTTGATCTGTGCCCACAGCTGCCCCTTCTCCCAGGTGCTCTGTCACGGGGAGATGTAGGTTTTATCTATAAGCCCCTGACTGGGGCTACTGCCTTTCTATCAGAGATGACATGCCCAGAGAGAAGGAATCTAGAGAAGCAGCCTGGATACAGTGGCTATGCAGCCCTGGGGCGGGCTCTGCCCATTTCGATCTTCTCCATGGCTTTGTTTACACAGTGAGGGGAAAATATGCTACACAAGCCTCAGTAATAGCAAACGCCCCTCCCTTGACCACACTCCAGTGTCCCAGGTTAACTTCAGCCTGCTGTGCTTGGCAGCAAGAATTTTAAGCCAGTGGATCTTAGTTTGCTCTGCCCTGCAGGGGTGGGATCCACTAAGCTAGACCACTTGGCTCCCTGGCTTCAGCTCCCTTTCCAGAGGAGTGAATGGTTCTGTCTCACTGGTGTTCCAGGAACCACTGGGGTATTAAAAAAAAACAAAAAACCAGAAAAACTCCTGCAGCTAGCTTGGTGTCTGCCCAAACAGCCACTCAGTTTTGTTCTTGAAACCCAGGGCCCTGGTGGTGTAGGTACCCAAGGGAATCTCCTGGTCTGAGGGCTGTGAATACCACAGGAAAAACAAAGTGTCTGAGCAAGATAGCACTGTCCCTCATGGCATAGTCCCTCATGGCTTCCCTTTGCTAGGGGAGGGAGTTCCCTGACCCCTTGCACTTCCTGGGTGAGGCAATACCCTGCCCTGCGTCTGCTCACCCTCTGTGGGTTGCACTCACTGTCTAACCAGTCCCAGTGACACGAGTCGGGTACCTCAGTTGGAAATGCAGAAATCACCTGCCTTCTGTGTTGATCTCACTGGGAGCTGCAGACTGGAGCTGTTCCTATTCAGCCATCTCACCAGCCACTGATGGACCACTTGTAAATGTCTTCAACTGAAGAAATATTTATCTACCTACTCTTTAAAGGTATAAACAACAAGCACACTAATGTACATTTACTTGTTATAAATACTTTGTAAGCTTTTGTTGAATCTGTACACTTATTTCCACGTCTAACCTTTTAAAAATATATCTCAGATTAAATATCATATTTTACATTGTTTGGCATATTAGCAGATAGACATTTTGAAAAATCAGCATCCCAGACACCGCTAGAAAGTAGTATGCTCTTACAGATGAAATCCCATACCATATGGCTCTTTCCCTGTTTCAGGTGTTAATAATCCAAACTTTAAAAAGTACTCAAGATAGTACCTGTAACGTTACATGATCCCAGGAGTGGCATTATAATATACTCTTATTGTGTGTTTATAATACTTATGGCAACATATGATTGTGAAACTTCAAAAAAAATTAATGCTTCAAGATATTCTTACATTTAAAACTGTACACTAGATAATTTAATAGACACAAATTGTTCAGAGGGAAGGATTGATAGATCTTTGGAAAAGTAGATATAGTTAAAATAAAAGTACTATGGGAAAAAAAAGCTATGTTTTAACTGTGTATTAGGAACTATAAATCTATCCAATAAAAACTTACAGCAACAAAAAGAAGAGTGTTGAAGAGAAAAAGGTAGAGCAACAAAAATTAATTGAAAATAAATCTTTTCACTAGATTAAAGTTGGAGACATTACTGTGAACTCATGTTTAGATATTTGCTTAGATATATAGACTATATGCTATATGTATGTGTGCATATACACATATGGCAACACACACACACACACACACACACACATACATATAGGCACAGTGAGACACCAATAGCAACAATCCATCCTGTTCTGAAATTTTGTGTTCTAAATACCATTTTCTAATAAAAATACTATTCTCTGATCTTCAAGGATACCTAAAGAACAGAATATTCTAGAGCTATAGCTCTAGAAAAGTGCAAGGAAAAATACAAGTTAGGCTTGGAACATTTTAGAGTACCAGAAAGTAAGGAAGTGCTCAAAAAATGAAATATTAGGGTCAGCAAACAAATAACAACACCAACAACAAAAGGAGACAAACTGAAAGAGTTCCTAGTGGGAAAACCTGGAACAATTCAAGAAACAAAATTAACATCTTAATATTAGCTTATAACCCAAAGTATAAAATAAATATCCGTGAACCATACTGACATAAATAAAATATTGTATAATAAATAAATGCTGAAGAAGGGAGAAATGTTTTAAGGAAATGTTATAATTTACACAGAGACTTAAAACATTTAAGGAAATGTTTTAAGGAAATGTTATAATTTACACGGAGACTCCCATGCTAGGAGTCCACTCTCTTGGGTGTACACTGATCTAACTGATAAGGTTTCAAAGAGAGATGGATAAAAAGGGAAATGTATCTTGACAATAGAGAAATTCAGCCGACACTATCTTAGTGAAGTAATTAAAGTTAACAGCTGTATCACCTGACCTGATATAAAGAAAAAAATTACTTAATCTCTGTGATATTCATTTGAAAATCTCATACCTCTATAATTATTAGAAAAATATCAGTCAAGTTCATATATAGAGACATCCAGCAAAATACCCAGCAGGTATTCCCCAAAATCTTCAATATCGTGAAAGGCAATGAAAAACAGTCACAGGCCACAGCAGACTAAAGAGGTGCAATGATTAAACACAATGTGGTGTCCTAGATTAGATCCTGAAATGGAAGAATGGAATTACTGGAAAAACTGAAGAAATCCGAATAAAATTTAGAATTGAGTTAACAGTGATGTGTCTTTCTTGAACCACAACAGTAAGATTTTGTTTTTATAAAAGACTTTGTAACCTTGCAGATGTATATTAATAAAAGCTATGAAAAAGGTATTGGATATTGGGAAGAAAGAAATTCAAGAGACAAAGACGAATGATTGGGGTTGAACTTGATAAGGCATATGCACAAAAATTTAAAACCAAAATTCCAAAGTTATAACTTAGGAGGCTTGCAGAAATTACAATAATGTCAACAGCATGAATCTGAAAACCTCATATCTCTGTAAACATAGAAGGGCAGGTTCAGAATAGGAGTATGTGACCAAAGCAATATCTTATTTGGGACAGGAATGGAAGTATGAGTGAGCAATATTTAGTTTGGTTTTCTTGTGTTTTAAGACAACGTACGTGAATGTGATTTTTAAAGTATAAAAATACGTTTTTCCATTTGATGTAAAATCTCTAATGTAAAAGAAAAACAAATGGAGAGATGATAGTGTTTATGATAAACTAAAAATAAACCAGTTTAACCAGTAATAATTTAATATTTTGGTTAGAGAGATTAAGAATAAAATATAGAGAAATTCAGGAAGGTACTTCTTGCCAACCTAAAGAATTTCTATATTGTGCTGAAGCAAACCAAGAAAACTATAATTGCATACCTTTTGATCAATAATTAGAACTGTATTTTAGATTTTAAAGACTAAAGCAGGAGAATGTGTAAGATACTGTTAAGATACAGAACGAATTTATGGATTTGAACTAATAGGGATAATTGAAATACAGACGAGCAAATCCATTTGAAAGTAATCAAATAAATAAAACCAAGCTAATGTTTTCCATAATTATATGTTTATATATTGAAAAGGGATAACTCAAGATTTTCTCTCAGATTTCTAAGCCAAGGAGAAGAGCGAGTAATCTCAAGAGGTGTGAAGGGGTCTAAAATTTGGGGAAAAAAACTGCTTTGGGTAGGTCCTTGTGCAGATAGTGCAAAGACACACCCAGTCAAATTAAATCCCAACCCACTTCTTCCTCGCGTTTTACTTCTGGGAATCTAAAACCCTAAGGGGCCATTGTAGTAGTGTTACAGCCAGTGACATGCAGGTTGAATTTTCATGGAAAGAGTCTCTTCACAAGAAAGGAAGAAATTTTCAATGGAGAAAGTATGCCTGTCTCTTTTCCCTTTTCCATGTGAAAGACTAACAGATGGCTGCACTGGCTCAGCAATTTTATGAAAGTCAGGTAGGAAGCATGAGAAAAATTACAAGATACCTTGTCAGATTACGCAACCAATGCAGCAGTTGCCTTAGCTCCAAAATTATTGTAATATTTAAGCAATGGTTTGTTGGAAAATCTTTATCATGCAATTAAAATGTATTCTATTTTAGAAGAGATATCAAACACAGAACAGAGGAAATGACCATCAAGTCACTTACAAGTAAATAGAGATATACACAAATCCATAAGATGGAAAAAAATTACAGGAATGTTACAGCACTTTCTGGTGGCAAATGAGAAACTCTCAGACAATTGAGTTATTCTTGTCTTGGTGCCACTTCAGAATCAAGATATTATTCTGAGTAATAAATATACACAATGAAACTGGCTAAATCATATATGATCTTTATTAAATTGTTTTAGTTATATTTTCTCCCCAAATCTCCACAAATTAGATATAATTTTTGAATTGTGTAAAAGTTATTTTGTTTGCCAAATCGCACAGAAAAAAATGGAAGTATAACAAAAACTAAAACAGGAAAAGGTTTAAAATATTATTCTGTAATAAATATTTTTTTGAAGAGATAAAGTAAGAATACTGATACTGCAGAATATTGCAAGGTTTCTATGGAAAATAGTTTAAAAACTAAATTTCATCCTAGGTTTTCTACAAATAAATGAGACACTTCATCACAACATTATTAGTGGCAATAATCACAAATTACAAGCAAAAACAAAGAAGCCAGTAACTCAGAGAGAAGACACAAGTTGAAATTTCATAAGGTTCCTGTAACTATAAATTTTAATTGTTGCTCTAATAAAGTGTAATGTACGTTTTTATCATCATAACATTATTTTTACTTTTCATGATTGAATAAGAGCACTGCTGTGCACTTGAGCACTTGAAGAATATCAATGATAACCACCCCCCACGCCACATTTTCTGTTTCTTTAAGTCAGGTAAAAGGAAAACATTTAAAGGTTTCATATGACATTTGTATAGGGGGATGGAAACTTTAAACTCCTTTCTCCACCAGGGACGAACTCACACTACTCCTTGCTAGTGTTACATCCCAGGTAAAGAGCAGGATGTTTATCTGATTGATACAAAATAAGTAATTGGCCCACAGTAACTACTGTGCATTGCTTCATTTGCCTTAACAGAAGTGAAGTAGAAAGTAGCCTTGATAAATGTCCTGAATTCTATTTGTAGCAGAACCCTGTATTTCTAAATTTAAATTTGTTTTTCTTAGTACTTAACACTAGTCGACAAACATTTTGAAAGTGCCTAGAAAAATAATTGGGGATAAATGCAATATGGTGAAGAATATATATTGTAGGATAACAATTTCCCACATAAAGATATACTATTATTTTACCATTATATTAATATAGCTTTAATTATAAATATCCTTTTTCTGTGTCGAAATCATGCATATATTACAACCACTATTTGTCTTAATATCTCATGTAATTTTAATGTGATCATATCCACATATTCTGTAGAGAATTTGAAGTAACTTTGAGGTGGATATTGAAATTTGCACTATCAAAATAGAAAGTGGAGAATAATTTTTACAATTAGTCTATGTTTTGGTTAAATGTTTAAGTACTTCATTCAATTCTAAGCTTCTTGCAAGCCAATGACAACATGAAAATACGATACATTAAATATGTCTAATTTTATTAAAAAAAGATAACAACATTATTTAATGAAGACTTAACACTGTTCAACTGAGAAATGTGTGTGTGTGTGTATGTGTATGTATGTGTGTGTGTGTGTGTTTTGTACATTCCAAAAAATTATTAAATGCAATGGATTAAGTCTTCAAAAGTCGTACTATAAATATACAAAATCATTCAACTTGAGAGTATTCCTTAGACCCTCAAGAAACAGGCAAACCATTATTTAAAAAAAGATAGTCATTACTCCATAGGTATCTGTACTGATATTTGTGAATATTATCTTCATGTACTCATTGTAAAAGAATTTAGAGATGAATTTTTTGTGGCATGGCTATGTCTGGTGTTATTTATAAGATTTGATTTTAAACACTATACATTTATTTTTATGATGACAGCATTAAATGTGGCAGCAGAATGTTTGAACCTACTTTTCATTCCACTTGAACATTGATCTGTGAAAAAGCTGTAGCAGCAATGTTAATCAATGCATAAAGCTAGCACTACCATTCCATAATTCACCGAGATAAAGACAAGAAATGGTGGACCCAGCGTTAATATGTGGCTGCACTCATCTGGATTGCAGTCAGTTTAATTTAAGCAGAAGCTGAGTAGATCATTTATCAGGATTGAATGTATTACTGTAATTCATTGCAGTGATTGTAGGGAAACAGCAGTAGTATAGATGTGTGGCTGTAACTCATAATGACACAGCCTGGCTGGCTGCTCTCTGTAGTGCTATTTTCAGCTAGAGCAGCCTTTCTCTCAGAAATTTTAGTACACCGTTGACTTATTCAAAAAATAAGTTCAGATAAACAAAGCATCATCTCCCAGAACATATTGAGAAAGATTAAAAGTCTGTCAATTTATTTCAAAATAAAAGAAGCACTTGTAAGATAAATACTTTATGCTGATTACTAATCCTCCCAGTTTTTCCTAAACTATTATGTTCTCTAGTCCTCTGGCCTCACACACTTCTTGATATTTTTACAGCTTCTTGCAGAATTTAAACATTTTGATCCAGTTGTGTCTGTGCTAGTTAGCATTTAAATCCTGTATTCTGCTAGTTAATTTCCTTTTCCTACATCACACTGAGTGTCTCCTATCAGTTAAAATAAAAATGATTCAGTTATACAATATGTTTATTCTTAATCTTATTTGCTTAAAACAAAATTAAATAATAAATAATTATAAATTATGTAAACCCATTGCAAAACCTTGTAAGTTTGCCTAAGCATACGCTGAAGGTTATTAATTTTTTTGTTTTACTTTGGTAATAAAATAAAACAAATATAGACACTTTACTAGGCTTACTATGTATTTTTAAAATCATTTTCATTTTACTGACTCACATATTTATAAACAGACTTACTGAGAACTTACCTCACACAAATATGTTTTTTAAATTGTGATACAATAGATACAACACAACATATATCATTTTAACCAGTTTTACATGCAAAGTTCAACTTTATTAAGTACATTCATATTGTTGTACCACTGTAAGCACATTTGAAATAGTAATCAATTTCCAATCTATTTATCTTTTTCTGATCTTTTAAGTATTTTTTACATTATGAATCTATAGCATCTCTTCATTTTACTGCTCCAGATACCTAGTAGCCCAATGTTTGTAACATGTATTTTACATGTTCCTGTGATTACAGCTTTGCTATAGACACTCCATCAATAAATGTTTCCTAAAAAAGCAAATCCAATTATATAACAATCCTATTTAAAATTTTTCATCAACACATTCATTGTACAAAACATAAAACTTAAGGTCAACATTTAAGGGGCCATCAGTGATTTTTCTGTTTTTTTCTTCCATCTCTCCCTCACTAAAATCTCACTTCTCATCTAGACCTATGCACTTGTTATTGTATGTCAGTGTTTTAGGACTCCCTAAATTTGCACAGGCTGTTAATTTTGCAGAAAGAACCATCTACTCTTTTAAAACTTCGGTTCATCTTTAAATGCTTCCCCTATCTTCTTTATTGTGAGTACTTCTCTGAATTAAACCCTCTTACCTCTCAAGTACAATTTTAGAGTATGCATATACATAGCAGTGGATCTCTCTTGCAATATATTTGTAATTATATATTTCCATGTCTCTCTCACTAAACTAAATTTATTTAATTTACCTATTTATATATGATCTCACAATCCCTTCATATACAGCAATTTGAAAAGACAAATTTTAAGGATAGTGTTTTAATAACAAAGGTAGCACATCCTTTTCCATTCAAGGAGTTTCAAGTTTATTACTGTGTGTATGCATGTCTAACGCAAGATATATTTTAGTCCTAGGTAAATATAAGTTGAATGAGTACATGGATTAATAATTTTAATCTTATACACATTGGATATTAATAATGTCAGCAAATTTCTTGTTGTGTCTTAATTATCACATAATTATATATATCGATTTTCTGATTGCTTATTCTTTCTATATATATTTTTCCAACTGGACATAATAATTTAGCATAATAAAGGGATTTGCATTTGAAGGAATTACTAAGATAATTTAAAGATTTTTTTCTATATAATATAGGTTGAACATATATAATTTACAAATTCAGACCCTATGTAAATTATGGAGTTGGTAAATTACACATGACTACATTGATATTTTCTTTACAAAACAGTGTTGAAATTTTTATATCAGAATAATGCTAAAGATTATATTCCTCAAAAAGAAGTCACAAACTCAGTATATAATCTTTCAATTTCATATAAACAGTATTGGCATAACAGCATTTTCTCGGAATGAAATATATGACTGCCATTGTGTTATTATTATGAAGATAATCTGTTATTTGATGAGGCTTTACTGTTAAGGAGCCTTTCTTTATTTCTATGGAATGTGACAAGCTCCCATCCATTAACAACACACATGAAGGACACTAATTTTATGAGGTGAGTATCAGCAATGTGATATGTGTATTTTCTACTTTAACTTATACTAAGATTTCATAAATTACCATACTGTAGAATATACACAACATAGGTAGTTAAATTGCATTCTAGTCTGAAACACAGATCTCCAAATGTGGATACTAAAAATCCATTTTGTTTATTAAATGTCAGAATTGTCAGAATAATCTAATTTGTAAAGTTAGTGGCTACTGATTGGAATCATGGATTGTAGAGGTGGCTTTTTATTGAAACAGTGAGTGGCATGTTAGGTAGATTTCATTTATTTTATTAAATTATATTATATTATTTATTTATTTGGTTATTTATTTATGCAAGACAGAGTCTCAGTCTGTTGCCCAGGCTGGAATGCGGTGGTGCAATCACAGCTCACCGTAACCTCAAACTCCTAGGTACAAGCAATCCTCTCACCTCAGCATCCTAAGTAGCTGGGACTACAGTAGTGCACCATCACACCCAGCTAATTTTTTTTTTTTTTGGTAGAGATGAAGTCTTGCTGCATTGCCCAGGCTGGCCTGGAACTCCTGACCTCAAGGAATCTTCCCATCTTGGCCTCCCAATAAATATACCTAAAATTGTGGGGCACATGGTCTCATTCTGTATTACAAGCCAACTACAGGCATTATGAGCCAATGCCTGTAATTTCAGCATGAGACAATGCACCCACAATTTTAGGTATACTTACTGAGTAATAAATTTCAGAGACATTCTCTGCTCTTAGAAAACAAGGTAAAAGAATTCATTCAACTCTGTTTTCTATTTCCTTAAAAGTGACTCCTTACGTTTAGATATTAAAGGCTTCAGTAGCTAGAAATAAATTTAGAGTACTCACGAGCTGATGCAGTTTGTAAGTCTAACTGAGAGATATCCCTGATATAATGATGCATTTACTGTGAAAGAACTTTTCATACAAAATGTAATAGGGCAAGACAGCTCAATCACTGGGCTTTAAAAAATTCTGTGCATGACTTTATGTCACTACTTGTTAAAGTTAAGAAAGAACTATTATATTTAACTTATCTCTAATCATTGTCATTGACTTATCAATTACTTCTTCATGACTAAATCAGCATGTCATTTACCAACAATTAATACTTCTATAGTAGGCAGTTTTTTTTATGATTTTTCTAAGAAAAACATTCATTTTCTAAAATAGAACTAATAATTAATGTGTACAGATTATATTCAATACAAAGAATTTATTTAATTACAGTTCACTTCGTTGTGGTTCCAAAATCTGTATAACATTAACTGTGTAGCAAGAATAGCTCTGAGTTTAGAGAAATAAAAAAACAAATACTAATTGGTGATTTGGCTTGCATAATTATTTCTTTCATTTATTTATTGGAAAGATACTCATTAATTACCAGGTACTGAGGACACAAAATTGCTCACATTAATCAGGCAGAAAATTATTAAATGAACAATGATGAGGCAGTGGGCTAAGCATTCTGATAGTGGTTTAAGAAGAGTTCTGAGCCAAGAGAAGCGGCTCACACCTGCAATCTTAGCACTTTGGGAGGCTGAGCTGGGCTGATGGCTTGATCCCACAAGTTGGAAACAATCCTGGTCAACACGGCAAAACCCTGTCTCTACTAAAAAATACAAAATTTAGCCAGGTGTGGTGGTGCACATTTGTAGTCCCAGCTACTTGAGAGGCTGAGGTGGGAGAATCACTTGAACTTGGTGAGTTCAAGATTGTAATGAGCTGTGATCGCACCACTGTACTTCAGTCTGGGTGACAGAGCAAAACTGTGTCTTAAATAAATAAATAAAGTTCTAAGTTGGGCGCTGTGGCTCACCTCGATAATCCTAGCACTTTGGGAGGCCGAGGCCGGGTGGATCATGAGGTCAGGAGTTTGAGATTAGTCTGACCAACATAATGAAACCCCGCCTCCACTGAGAATACAAAAAATTAGCCGGGAGTGGTGGCAGTGCCTGTAGTCCCAGCTACTTAGGAGGTGGAGGCAGGAGAATTGCCTGAACCAAGAAGGTAAAGGTTGCAGTGAGCTGAGATCATGCCATTGCGCTCTAGCCTGGGCGACAGTGCGAGACTCCGTCTCAAAAAAAAAAAAAAAAAAAGTTCTGAAATAGTAATGTGGAGAGAGGAATTTTGAGAAGATCATAGACAAATTCATAGGAAAGGAAGCATATGAGTTAGGCTTCAAAAAAAGTAGTTGTGTTGCTAGTGAGAAAGAGTTAAAGGGAAAAAAATACACGAGTAAATTTATAGAAGTATAACCACACAGGTATATTTGAGCATGTTTAGAAAACCATGCAATCCTGGTGAATTGGTAGTCTACTGTGTGTGTAACGTGGATTTTGTCATTTCCATTCGAATCCAGAGAAAGCTAAGAGTACAAGAATCATGTGGCGGCCCAGGCTTTTTCAGTTCAGGCTTCTTTTTCTTTGAGACTTAATATGATCTCAAAACTTTAGTAGGATTCTTTTATTTAATATGATTGCTGTCAACTCTTCATGACAATAACATATTTTGTCTTGAGATCTTTTCCAAGACAGCTACATTTTTTGGCTTTGTCCTTTTCAAGTAAAAGGGTGTGTATTTGGGGACTTACATGCCTTGTTGGGAGATACTCACTCTTTATCTTTTATTTGCTATGTGGCCCTCTGGTTAATTGAGAGGTGTTTACAATAGTTGTGAAAGCATGTTCTTAATCATATTATTGTTGCAGACTAAATTGAAATTATAATTTGCACTTTAAGATCTTTTTCAACTTTAAAAGCTGTCAGCTTTTTAAACATAGCAAGGTATTAATTTCTGGAACTTTGCTATTACCATTCTCTTCTTTTTCCCAAACCAGTTTGTTATTTTTTCAGAACATATCTTTTTCTTTATATCTTGTGAAGCATAGTCAGTAACAACCAATGCATACCACATAATGTTCTAAATTTGAATTTATTCCCTGAGGCCCCAAGTTAGGTATGTGATTAATCTACAATTACACCTCTTCAATTATAATATCAATTAAAATGTAGTTACATTTATATAAAATTAAGCCTAGTATAAAACATTATTTTTTATATTTTGTTATATATTTAGTTTTTATTTTAATTTAAGTTTTGGGAAACGTGCAGAATGTGCAGGTTTGTTACATAGGAATACAGGTGCCATGGTGAATTGCTGCACCTATCAACCTGTTGTCTAGGTTTTAAACCCCACATGCATTAGGTATTTGTCCTAATGCTGTCCCTCCTCTTGACTCCTATCCTCCAACAGTCCCTGGTGTATGTTGTTCCCCTCCCTGTGTCCATGTGTTTCCATTGTTCAACTCCAACTTATGAGTGAGAACATGCAGTGTTTGGTTTTCTGTTCCTGTGTTACTTTGCTGAGAATATTGACTTCCAGATTCATCCATCTACCCACAAAGGACATGAATCATTCTTTTTTATGGCTGCATAGTATTCTATGGTGTATATGTGCCACATTTTCTTTACCCAGTGTATCATTGATGGACATTTGGGTTGGTTCCAAGTCTCTGCTATTGTAAATAGTGCTGTAGTAAACACACATGTGCATGTGTCTTTATAGTAGAATAATTTATAATTCTTTGGGTATATAGACAGTAATGGGATTGCTGGGTCAAATGGTATTTCTAATTCTAGATCCTTGAGGAATCATCACACTGTCTTCCTCAATGGTTGAACTAATATACACTCCCACCAACAGTGTGAAAGCATTCTTATTTCTCCATAGCCTAGCCAGCATCTGTTGTTTCCTGACTTTTTAAATAATCACCATTCTAACTGGCATTAGATTATATCTCATTGTGGTTTTGATTTGCAATTTTTAATGTATAATTTAAATGCCAATATTTTCAGCTTCAAGAATTCATCAGTTTTCCCACGTAGATAAATTCTGCAGGCTTCCGTTGCAAGAGAACTGTAACATAAAATTCCTAGTTACTGAAGGAGAAATTCTTACATCTAGAGAGTCTCTGATGGAATAGTTCTCTCAAGGGCTTGGTTGTTAATATATGTGTGTATTTAGTGAACCAGGGTAAGAGACTATAAAATAAAAATGTCTACCAACATAATAAAGGGGTCCAATCTGTGGATGAGCCTTTAGACTCTAGATATCTGGAAAAGGCCTATCAAAAAGCCCTGCTAGAAATATAAGCATGTCAAACAGTAAAGCAATGCAGGGTTGCCTGAATGGGATCTTAGAGCCTTTGATGGGAGAAGCTTGCTTTTCTTCTGAAATTGATAGTATGAGAGCATAAACACATTTAAAACGAGATCCAGAGTTGTAATGATAATTTTAAGAAATATTTGACATAACAGTTTCAAAACTAAATTGCTCAGCAGACGCATGGAAGTATCACCAAAAATAATGACAAAGACTATGTGGATGTTGATTTTATGTGTTAATTTGGCAATCCATGGTACCCAGTTGGTTGATCAAACAGTGGTCTAGAGGTTACTGTGAAGATACTTTTAGGTGCAGTTAATATTTAACTCAATTGACTTTGCCTAAAGCAAATTACCCTTCATAATGTGGGTGGGCCTCATCCAGTCAACTAAAGTTCTGAAGAGCAAAGACTGAGATTTCCTGAAGAATGACTTTGGGATCAAGACTGAACCAAGAAAAGATACTTGAATTTACAGCTGGCCTGCCCCACAATTTTGTCAGCCAATTTCTTAAAATCAATGCTTTTCTGGATAACCATGAGTAATATAGAGTACATTTACAAAATAAATAAATGACAATCTTTCACAAGAACCACTTCTTATGAAGAAAACACACCATTTTCGAATTATGTACCCTTATAGAATTTGACATGTAATGTCCAATTTTCATATAGATTCAAAATTTGTAACAAATTACATAAATTGAAATTTCCAGAAGTGCTCCATTATATAGTTTCAAGTCTGTATGCCTCTTTTTTTTCTCTCTAACAATCCAAAAAGAAGAAATCCTTCCCAAATCATTTTATGAGACCAACATCATCCTGATACCAAAATCCTGCAGAGACTCAACAAGAAAAGAAAGCGTCAGGCCAATATCCATGATGAACATGGATGCAAAAATCTTCAGTAAAATACATCAAATTGATTGCAACAGCACATCAAAAAGCTTATCCATCAAGATCAAGTAGGCTTCATCCCGGGGATGCAACATATGCAAGTCTATAAATGTAATTCACCATGTAAACAGAACCAAAGATAAAAACCACATGATCATCTCAATAGATGCAGAGAAAGCCTTTGACAAAATTAAACAGCACTTTATGCTAAAAACTCTCAATAAACTAGGTATAGATGGAACATATCTCAAAATAATAAAAGTTATTTACGACAAACCCACAGCCAATGTCATACTGAATGGACAAAAACTGGAAGCATTCCCTTTGAAATCTGGCACTAGACAAGGATTCCCTCTCTCACCACTCCTATTCAACATAGTATTGGAAGTTCTAGCGAGAGCAATCAGGCAAGAAAAATAAATAAAAGGTATTCAATTAGGAAAGGAGAAAGTCAAATTGTCTCTATTTGCAGACGATATGATTGAATATTTAGAAGACCCCATCATCTCAGCCCAAAATCTCCTGAAACTGATAAGCAACTTCAGCAAAGTCCCAGGATAAAAAATCAATGTGCAGAAATCACAAGCATTCCTATACACCAGTAATAGACAAACAGAGAGCCAAATCAAGAACAAACTGCCATTCACAATTGCTACAAAGAGACTAAAATACCTAGGAATACAACTAACAAAGGATGCAAAGGACCTCTTCAAGGAGAACTACAAACCACTGCTCAAGGAAATAAGAGAGGACACAAACAGATGAAAAACATTCCATGCCCATGGTTAGGAAGAGTCAATATTGTGAAAATGGTGATACTGCCCAAAGTAATTTATAGATTCAGCATTATCCCCATCAAGCTACCTATGATCCTCTTCACAGAACTGGAAAAAAAAACACCTTAAATTTTATATGTAACCAAAAAAGAGCCAGCATAGCCAAGACAATCCTAAGCAAAAAGGACAAAGCTGGAAGCATCATGCTACCTGACTTCAAACTATACTATAGGGCTACAGTAATCAAAACAGCATGGTACTGGTACTAAAGCAGAGATATAGACAAATGGAACAGAACAGAGGCCTCAGAAGTAATGCCACACACCTACAACAGTCTGATCTTGACAAACCTGACAAAAATAAGCAATTGGGAAAGGATTCCCTATATAATAAATGATGTTGGGAAAACTGGGTATGTGCAGAAAGCTGAAACTGGATCCATTCCTTATACCTTATACAAAAATTAAGTTCAGATGGATTAAAGATTTAAACATAAGACCTAACACCATAAAAACCCTAGGAGAAAACCTAGGCAGTACCATTCAGAACATAGGCATAGGCAAGGACCTCATGACACCAAAAGCACTGGCAACAAAAGCCAAAATAGACAAATGGGACCTAATTAAACTCCAGAGCTTCTGCACAGCAAACACACACACACATACACACACACACACATACACACAAACACACAATCATTAGAATGAACCAGCAACCAACAGAATGGGAAAAAATTTTTGCAAGCTACCCATCTGACAAAAGGCTAATATCCAGAATCTACAAAGAACTAAGACAAATTTACAAGAAAAAAAGAAACAACCCCATCAAAAATTGGGCAAAGGATACAAACAGGCACTTTTCAAAAAAGACATTTATGTGGCCAACAAACATATGAAAAAATGCTCATCATCATGGTCATTAGAGAAATGCAAATCAAAACCACATTGAGACACCATCTCATGCCAGTTAGAGTAACAATCATTAAAAAATCTTGAGACAACAGATGCCAGAGAGGATGTGGAGATATAGGAAAGCTTTTACACTGTTGGTGGGAGTGTAAATTAGTTCAACCATTGTGGAAGACAGTGTGGTGATTCCTCAAAGATCTAGAACTAGAAATACCATTTCACTCAGTAATCCCATTACTGAGTATATACCCAAATGATTATAAATTGTTCTATTATAAAGACACATGTACACGTATGTTCATTGTGGCACTGTTTACAATAGCAGAGACTTGGAACCAACCCAAATGCCCATCAAGGGTAGACTGGATAAAGAAAATGTGGCACATATACACCATGGAATACTATGCAGCCATAAAAAAGAATGAGTTCATGTCCTTTGGAGGGACATGGATGAATCTGGAAACTATCATTCTCAGCAAACTGACAAAAGAACAGAAAAACAAACACCGCATGTTCTCACTGATAAGTGGGTGTTGAACAATGAGAACACATGGACATAGGGAGGGGAACATCACACACTGGGGTCTGTTGGGGAATGTGGGCTAGGGAAGCGATAGCAGTGGGTGGGGAGATTGGGGAGGGATAACAGGAAAAATATCTAATGTAGGTGACAGGGGGATGTAGGCAGCCAACCACCATGGCGGGATCTGCACATGTACTGCAGAACTTAAAGTATAATTTAAAAAAAAAAAAAAAGAAGGAGAAGAAGACGCAGTATTATACTAGAAAGAACATTTGCATTAGAGTCAAGGAAACCTGAATTACAATTTCATCTCTGCTAAAGACTAATTGTATGGCTTTGATCAAACGATTTATCCTTTTTAGGCTTCAGTTTGTTCATCATTATAACTAAAGTCTAGTTTCTACCTAATTCAAAAGAGTTGTTAGAAAAGGTGTCAGTTACTATGACTGCATAAAAACCATGCCGAAACTTAGTGGCTTAAAACAATATTTATTATTCTCGAATTTCTGTGAATCAGATATTTAGAAGCAGCTTGGTTGCACATTCTCTCTCAAGTTTGCAGTGAAGTGGTAGCTGGGGCTGAGGTCATCACTTACATGTGAGACACAAGGGCTGACAATAGCTGGAGGATAAAACAGCTGATGCCCCTCCAGCACATTTTTATTTTTTTAAAGTTCTGTAGTCTTTCTTCATGGGCACTTCACCATAACGGGTTCACAGAAAAGCCAAGCATCTTACAATTGTTTCCACATGATAGCTACCCTAACAAAACAGCTAACATCTCTTATGGCTTTTCCCTGTAACTCAGAATAAGCTTTATGTGGTCATTTTATTGCAAAAGCAATCAACACACTAAAGTTTGAGAATACTATTATAGTTCATTTTAAATGGCTGCCAGGTTAATTAGGATTGACCCATCTGGCTCTCACTTCACATAGTTTTCCTCAATTCCAATCCACATATATTAATTATTAATAAGCATGGGTAGAATTATTGGTTAAAATAAATAAACAAAAGTGACTATTTTTCCACATCTTATGTAGATATAGAGTTGAAATAACCTGAACTAAGTGCACAAATTTTTTCCAATTTTCCCTTTCTTCATTCTTTATTTTATTTTATTTTATTTTATTTTTTTTGAAAGAAAGAAAAAGAGAGGAAAGAAAGTGAGAGTGAAAGAAAGAAGAAAAAGAATGTAAGAGAGAAAGAAAGAGGAAGAGAAAGAGGGAGAGAGTCTTCATTCTTGACATTAAACACATTTTTATTTTCAGTAGCCTAACTGTACGTCTATTTTTATCTCATTTCAACTGAACATTTGATGGAGCTTCAAATATCTGAAATACTGTGATTAATGCTTGTTTATTTAGGAACTGATTACGCAACTGTCAGACCCTTCAGTCCTCTGGTCTCACGCTTCTTCTAGTTCTGCTGACCAGTTTACCCGCTCAGTCTTCATTATTATCTTTTCAACAGAGGAGGTAAGGTGCAAAGTGTGATCGAATGGAAGTAAAACTTAATTAAGTGATTTTTCTACGTGTTGGCAACTTTCTTGACAATGTGGTAGATACGGAGATTATATTTCTTGCTTTACTTAAAGAATCCAGGTTTTTGGAAAAAAAAATTATCATGAAGACAAGATCAACTGCCAAACTGTATAAAGTGACAGCTCCCAAAGGCAACAAAAATATAACTCAATAATTCTAAACTATTTCAGCTTTTTCCTTGATATAAATGCTTGCCATATAATGGATCTTTAATTATTTCCAAATATCTATTGGACGTTTGTCACTGAAATGTTCTTATCTGAAAGCATGATTAGTGCGTGCTATGGTGTAAAATACAGCTGTGATTAAGTAGATATATTGGAGAGCATTGGTATAAGCAAAGAGACTCTTTAGAATCATTATTCTAAGCCGTGTTAATTTATTTGCTTTAAAATATTTGCTGCAGGATAGATTCTCATATTAAATGCAGCAAGATTTTTTAAATTCAGATTTAAGGAGTATTATGCACTCTCTTCCTTATGCTCTCTAAAATGCCTAAAGAAAGTTATTTCCAAAAGGAATAATTAATGTTGGATATAAGTTTTGAATGCTAATTAAAAATCTGTTAATCTTCATTGTTCTACGGTAAACAAAAACCGTTTTAAAGTTTGTACCAAACTAATTTTATTGACAAAGCCTTGGCATCATCAAATGCCAAAACTTCAGATTTAGCGAAAAGCTTACATACAGTGTTTCATGAATTTTGAAATGTCTTCAAACACTTAATTTTGTAAAGTATCTGTTACAGACCAACTCATGGAATGTTAAACATTTCTGTATGTACTCCACTTGGTTGGCTAAAAAGTTTATTTAATTACATTCAACATTTTTCTCAACATGACAGTCTGGCAAGCCAGATTTCCAACAAGATACTATGGCAATAAAAGCAGGCCACATTGTGTTATTTTCAATTTTCTCTAAATCTTAAAATGGACCATTGTTAGTTTAACTAATTACTACTGATAACTGAATTATGATGTAGCAAATCTCTATATATTTGGTAAAATAATATCTACTTGTAAATTTAAAATACTTATTTTAAACTTTGTGTAAGAACAAGCAGACAAAGGGGAGAATCTTCATTACTATTTGTAAATCAAATAAACCTTTAGGCTTATAGATATTTATTTACTATTTGTATATCATCAGTTTCTAAAGGTAAGCAAAATAAAAACATACATTGGTTTTTCTTTTTTTGAAAGAAAGAAAGAAAGAAAGAGGAAGAAAAAGAGGGAGAGAGAACAGGAGTCTTGCTCTATTGCCCAGCCTGAAATGCAATCTAAAAATAGGTATTAAAGATCTCTTTTATGCCGATAATTGTGCTTAACAATGGAGACAGGAAGGAATAAAGGAAGAAAATAACAAACAAACAGCCAACCAATATTTCATTTAAGTCTGTGAAATGCTATGCAATTGCTGAAGAGTGATGTACTTCCAATTGTGTGGTCACTTTTAGAATAGGTGTAACATGATACTGAGAAAAATGTATGTTTTGTGCATTTGGGGTGGAGAATTCTATAGATATTTATTGAGTTTACTTGTTCTAGGTCTGAGTTCAAGTCATAAATGTCCTTGTTAATTTCTATCTCGTTCATCTGTCTAATGTTAACAATGTGGTGTTAAAGTCTCCCGCTGTTATTGTGTGGGAGTCTAAGTCTCTTTATAAGTCATTAAGAACTTGTCTTATGTATCTGGGTGCTCCTGTATTGGGTGCATATGTATTTATGATCGTTAACTCTTTTTGTTGCATCGATCCTTTTACCATTATGTAATGTCCTTCTTTGTTTCTTTTAGTCTCTATTACTATTAAAGTCTGTTTTGTCAGAGACGAAAATTACAACTCCTGGTTTTTTTTTTTTTTTCTCTCGATTTGATTGGTGAATCTTCCTCCATCCCTTTGTTTTGAGTCTTTGTGTGTCCTTGCACATGAGATAGATCTGGATACAGCATACTGATGGGTTTTGACTTTTTATTCAATTTGCCTGTCTGTGTCTTTGATTGAGGCATTTAATCCATTTAAATTTAGGGTTAATATTAATATATGTAAGTTTAATATTGTCATTTAATGCTAGCTGGCTGTTTTTCCCATTAGTTGATATAGATTCTTCATTATGGTGATACTCTTTACCTTTTGGTAAGTTTTTGGGATGACTGATGCTGGTTGTTCCTTTCTGTATGTAGTGCTTCTTTCAAAAGAAAGAGCTTCTCTCGAAAGCTCTTATAAAGCAGGCCTGGTGGTAATGAAATCTCTGAGTACTTGCTTGTTCGTGAAAAATTTTATTTTTCCTTCACTTATGAAGCTTGGTTTGGCTGGATATGAGATTCTGGGTTGAAAATTCTTTTCTTTGAGGATATTGAATTTGACCCCCACTCTCTTCTAGTTTGTAGGGTTTCTGTTGAGAGATCTGCTGTGAGTCTGATAGGCTTCCCTTTATGGGTAACCTGACCTTTCTCTCTAGCTGCCCTTAGAATTTTCTCCTTTATTTCAACCCTAGTGAATCTGACGATTATGTGTCTTGGGGTTGTTCTACTTGAGGAATATCTTTGTGGTATTCTCCGTATTACCTGGAGTTGAGTATTATCCTGTCTTACTAGGTTAGGAAAGTTTTCCTGAATAATATCCTGAAGATTTTTTTCCAGATTGGATTCATTCTCTTTATGACATTCAGGTACACCTATCAAATGTAAATTAGGTCTTTTCACATAGTCCCATATTTCTTGGAGACTTTGCTCATTCCATTTTACTCTTTTTTCTCGAATCTTATCTTCTTGTTTCATTTCATTAAGTTGGTCTTCGACCTCTGATATCCTTTCTTCTGCATGATCAATTTGACTGTTAAAACCTGTGCATACTTTATGTAGTTCTCGTATTGTGTTTTTCAGTTGATTAATTCACTTATATTACTCTCTAAATTGTCTATTCTTGTTAGTATTTCGTCACACCTTTTTTCAAGGTTCTTAGTTTCTTTACATTGGGTTAGAAGATGTTCTTTTAGCTCACAGACGTTTCTTATTATCCACCTTCTGAAGCCTAATTCTGTTAATGGAACGCACTCGTTCTCCATCAGGCCTTGTTCCCTTGTTGATGAGGAACTGCGATACCCCGTAGAAGGAGAGGCATTCTGATTTTGGGTATTTTCAGCCTTTTTCCGCTGGTTTCTTCCCATCTTTGTGGATTTATTCACCTGTTGTCTTTGTAATTGCCAACTTTCAATTTGGGTCTCTGAGTGGACGTCCAACTTGTTGATTCCCAGCGCCAGAATCTGAGCAACCCACTGCGCCGGCTAAAACAGTGGCGTTGAGATTTGTGGTGGTTTTCTGCCCGGGAATCTCCGGTCTGGCTTCCCTCTTCAGTCCCTTTTTCAATCAGCTGAATGGGCGACTCTGCCTTCCCAGAGCTCCAAATGTTGACCAAAAGGGGACCCAGTCCTGTTTACTCTTCACTGAGAACCACCGTGCCAGGGCACTGGCAAAACCACCGCGCCGGCCACAAGAGTCGCGCTGGCGACCCATGGGGCTCCTCCGCTGGGAATCTCCTGGTCAGTGAGCAACAAAAATTCATCTGAAAGTGTGGCGTCCACTCGTTCTCTGTGCTTTCACTGGGAGCTACAATCCTGAGGGGCTAGTAATCAGCCATGTTGGATCTCTCTCGCATTTTCTCTTTCACTTGCCTTTAGGTTTGATGGAGAAGCTCCCTTTTGGGCCTTTGGCCAAGTGGCCTTGGCTTTAGTCTTTGTGTTGCATTCACATCTGCTCCACTTGTCTCCACGCTCCCTTTGGAACACCAGCTAGTTGTGTACCTTCTTTTCATGGGGGTTCATCGAAGTGCAATAGAATAGACAGAAATCTGAGTAGCTTCTTGAGGTCTTGGCTCAGAACTATGAGATTGTAACTGCTTTACCAATTCCATTGATCAAACAAATCTTAATACTGAATCAAAAATAAATATAATCTGCCCAATTTCTTATCCTATAAGATAACATGCTAGGAAGGAGTACATAAAGAATAATGTGATCTGTCACAGAAAATCTACATACAGAAAACTGAGCTTATTACCCCTTTTTGTATTTGCAAATGACTCTGGACTGTGAAAAATATAACCAAAAATATTGTACAACTTCACACATTTTATAAAATCTAGGGACATATCTTCGATGGAAAAAAAAAAGAAATAATAAGCATTGCTACAGAACTTCAGGCTCCCATGAGACAAAGAGAACCATGATTTAGAATCAAGAATAAGTAAATTATTCAAAAAATTCCCCTTTATCCAAAGAAACATAAAATAGTAAATACATTCCACAGCAGATAGCATGACTCTTTAGCAAATTCAACACTGGAAGGAGTAGTCACAAAAATTGAAAGGGGCATGTGTTATAATCAATCAAAGAAACACTTGTCATAATCAATCCTTTGTTTCTTAGTATATCAAAATATGCACATTCAAAGTAATATAAGCTTCTGGACAGTATTTGAATATTATGTGAGACATCTGCAAAACTATAACATTTTATTATAAAACAATAAAATAGCGAGTAAGATAACTACATACTTAAGATGCAAGTAATATTACACAGAATGAATACTGTGATTAGTGAGATCTTGTATCTACTTTGGAGAAGTATTGAAATGTGTTTTTCATTTGATTGCTTGTTTCTTTGTTGTTGTTAAATGTAGTCACATTAGGTGAAGATACAATACTATTATATTTTATAAGTTTAAATATGGGATGATTTTATAAATACTGACTAAAGGGTAGACCAGGGCATATAATAATTATTGGGTAAATCAATTGCAGTTCAACTTCTTTTCCTCTTGCAGTCTAACTCACCATTTGTGTTGTGCATGTGGCCTGGTTTCCACAAGCAGGTGCATCATAAGGAGATTCAGAACAATAAAGTGAAGCTGAGAGAGTGTTTGGTTTTCCAGGAGTGGTGGTAACAGAGATGTGTGCTTTCCGATTTCATGGGTGTCTGCAGGCAAATCTAATTTTCCGTGTGTATGGAAGGTAGTGGAAGTATTGTGGTCCTTAAGTCAGCTACTTTGTTCTCTCTGAATTGTAACCAAGACTGTTTCATTCTGAGTCAGTAGTTAGAATTCCTGGTTCTACAGTCTCACAATTACAGAATAGGCAGCATTTCTCTCTAGGAACTAATTCTCCATGTTTTTCTGACAATCATTCCTAGAACCTAAACCTACAGTAAGCTACTCTTTAATTCACTGTATTTTTCACAACCAAATTATCTTAGTGTATATGTCATTTTTACATAGACATATTTTTCCTCAAAGTTTAGGATCATTTTATAAACTAGGAGGGTCAATCTACCTATGCTTAAAATATATATAGTAACTGGCCATTGCTATGATAGAAAGCACAAATATTTGGCTCATTTTGGCATTTATTTCTCTCCTTTGACTTCTTAGGTAGTTTGTCTTAAATATTTGCTTTATTTGGTTTTGTTTTAAGTCTCAGATATTTTTCTACATTTATATATATATGTATATATTATTGCACTTTGGGTTCTGGGGTACATGTGCAGAACATGCAGGATTGTTGCATAGGTACACACATGGCTATGTGGTTTGCTACCTCCATCCCCCTGTCACTTATATCTAGCACATCTCCCCATGTTATCCTGCCCCAACCTCCCTACCCACCGCTGTCCCTCCCCTATTCCTCCACAATAGACCCCAGTGTTTGATGCTCCCTTCCCTGTGTCCATGTGTTCTCATTGTTCAACACTGCCTATGAGTGAGAACATGCAGTGTTTGGTTTTCTGTTCTTCTGTCAGTTTGCTGAGAATGATGGTTTCCAGATTCATCCATGTCCCTACAAAGGGCATGAACTCATCAGTTCTTATGGCTGCATAGTATTCCATGGTGTATATGTGCCCCATTTTCCTTGTCCAGTCTATCTTCTATGGGCATCTGGGTTGGTTCCAGGTCTTTGCTATTGTAAACTGTGCCTCAATGAACATACGTGTGCATGTGTCTTTATAATAGAATGATGTATAATCCCTTGGGTATATACCCATTAATGGGATTGCTGGGTCAAATGGAATTTCTATTTCTAGGTCCTTGAGGAATCACCACACTGTCTTCCACAATGGTTGAACTAATTTACACTCCCACCAACAGTTTAAAATTGTTACTATTTCTCCACATCCTCTCCAGCATCTGTTGTATCCAGATTTTTTTATGATCACCATTTTAACTGCGTGAGATGGTATCTCAGTGTGGATTTGATTTGCATTTCTCTAATGACCAGTGATGATGAGCATTTTTTAATATGTTTATTGGTCTCATATGTTGGGAAAACTTGCTAGCCATGTGCAGAAAGCAGAAACTGGACCCCTTCCCGACACCTTATACTAAAATTAAC
>CAUYLG010027697.1:0-34206 GCA_963573385.1 Cacajao melanocephalus | reverse complement strand
TTAAATGCACTCCAGACTTGTCTAATTTGTAACTAACTCTAAAAAAAAAAAAAAAAAAAAAAAAAAAGAAAGAAAAAAAGAAAAAAAAGAAAAAGTAAATACATTCAATCTCTAATCAAAGAAATATAAACAAGGTACATTTTTAATGGTCCTCTAAATTATAAGAATTTAAACATGCATAACCCCTTATGTTTGAATGGATAAAACAAACCTGAAACTTTTCATCACTAGTAGGCAACTAGTATTTTTCTTTTCTTTTTTTTTCTGAGATGGAGTTTTGCTCTTGTTGCCTAGGATGGAGTGCAACGGCATGATCTTGGCTCATTGTAACCCCTGCCTCCCGAGTTCAAGTGATTCTCCTACCTCAGGCTCCCAAGTAGCTGGGATTACAGATGCCTCCCACCATGCCCAGCTAATTATTTGTATTTTTAGTAGCGACGGGGTTTCACCATGTTGGTCAGGCTGGTCTTGAACTCCTGACTTCAGGTGATCCACCCGCCTTGGCCTCCCAAAGTGCTGAGATTACAGGTGTGAGCCACCGTGCTGGCTCTGTAACTAGTATTTTTTTTTTAAGAAAACATTTTGGCATTGTATCAAAAACCATAAAAAACAGACCCAGTAATTCCTCTTCTAAAAATAAAGCTTACAAAAATAACCCCAAAAATGAAAAAGATATTTCATGGAATCCAAATGGTTAAAAAAAAAAATTCAATGAAAGACTAGGTGCAGTGGCTCATGCCTCTAATCCCAGAGCTTTGGGAGGCCAAAGCAGGAGGACCCTTTGAGTCCAGGAGTTTGAGATCAGCCTAGGGAATAAAGTGAGACCCTGTTGCTACAAAAAATACAAAAAATCAGCCAGGTGTGATGGCTTGTGCCTGGAGTCCCAGCTACTTGGGAGGCTGAGGTGGGAGGATCACTTGGATTTAGGAGGCAGAGGCTGCAGTGAGCCAAGAGGCTGCAGTGAGCCAAGATCCTGACACTATACTCCAGCCTGGGCAACAGAGTGAGACCCCTATCTCAAAAATCAGTAAATTTTTCTATTTTCCAAACTTTCCACAAGGTAAAAATATTAATCTTTAAATTAAATAACCAACTAAATAAGAAAGGAATACTTTGTGTCAGTATTTTCTATTTACATTAACAGGTCTTGGTTGTTCCAAATTAGCTAAGATGGCAGTTTATCTTCATGGAAGATACCATATCTAAAGCAATGTAATACTTAGGATGCAAGTATGAAAATACCACTTTCTGAAAACCAAAATCCAAATAAACTGTCAGTTTGATTAAAGTATAATGCAAGCAAACCTATTGTTAATACTTCTTTATACAATAGATATGGAAACAGCAACAACTACTTCTGTAAAGACACACATAGATGTTAAACTTTCATGCCTATTAGGTAAACTGACATGAAAAATATATACAAGACCCTAAAGAAATCATAAGCATTTTTTCCACCAAAAACAGAACTGTTTATTGGAAAACCATCATGCTACTACTACTTCTGATCAATACAGCATCCTGGGATCTGCAGTGTAGAAACGGGTGGAACCATTCATGTCTTCTGAACCCATGAAGTAGGCTTTAGCTAGACGTGGGCTTTAGCTAGACGCAGGCTTTAGTAGACTTAGCTGACGGAATAGACTTTCTCCCCTCAGGGGCTCTCTTCTACTCATCTGAACACAACTATTACCTCTGGACCAACTGTGAAGGAAGAGGAGAGTTTCTCTAGGAAAGGCTAACAATAAAACTGGCCTCTGGTTGTGCTCCAGTGTTGAATGGGCTAAGCAAAGACTCAGAAACAAACCTCGTCCCACAGGCTCCCAATCTCACAGGCTGCTCTGCTTATAGACAGACCAGGCACCTGGGTATAGGTAGTTCATGGTATCCTCATTCATGGCTGAATGAGGAGGTAAGAAAAAACCCACACAAAGAGTACAACATACTATGAATAATGGACTACCTCGATACAACACTCTGTAAGCCATCTGGTGTATTACCTGGGGTAGTGCTGCCAGTTGCTAGGGCCCAAGTACCTGAGTGGCTCTATTTGTGATATACAACTCACTTTGCACAGGGAAGCAGTGAGAGAATATACCCCTAAGTTTGTTAACCTTATCCAAACCAACTGGTCATACATTTTTGCTTAGATAAGAAACTGGTCATAGGCTGGGTGTGGTGGCTCATGCCTCTAATCCTAGCACTTTGGGAGGCCGAGGTGGGTGGATCGTCTGAGGTCAGGAGTTTGAGACCAACCTGACTAACATGGTGAAACCCCATCTCTATTAAAAAAAAAAGAAAGAAAATTAAAAAAAAAACAAAAACAACAAAGAAACTGGTCATAATAGAAAAAAAAATTTATTAGTTATATACTCCTAAGTTCAAAAAGAGAAATATTAGTCAAATTCCAATATATGAAACAATGCCCTTTTTATAAGTTTTGTATTTTCTGGTCATGTGCAGTGTATCATGCCTATAATCCCAGCACTTTGGGAAGCCTAGGCAGGAGGATCACTTGAGCCCAGGTATTTGAGACCAGCCTGCGCAACACAGTAAACCCCATCTCTACAAAACATTTAGAAAAGCAGCCGCATATGGTGGTGCATGCCTGTAGTCCCAGCTACTTGGGAGGCTTAGGTGGGATTGCCTAAGCCTGGGAGATTAAGGCTACAGTGAGCTGTGATCATGCCACTGCACTTCAACCTAGGCAATAGAGTAAGACTCTGTCTAACAACAAAAAATGTTTCTTTTCACAAGTGATAGAAATGCCACTGTAAAAAATTTTAAATACAGACTAGCATTTATATGTGTGCATTCATTTTCATGGAGGATAGGTACCAAAACGCTGACTGTGGCCACTGCTTGACGACTGATGGGCTTTAAGTGATTATGGTTTTGTATGTTTTCATTTTCCTCCAACAAGCATCTATTACTTAATGTTTTCAAAATGGACGAAAAAAAAACTCAAGAAAATAAAATATAAACAACAAAAATCCCCATGTTCCCACCACCCAGAAATAAACACCATTTAGATTTTAAATCCATCTCTAAGTTTTTTCCTATGTATATGTTTTTTTCTCATACAAAAGGGATCCCACAGAATAGAGTGTTTTTTGTGATGTATTCCACTCACTCCTTCCCTGTCAATAAATCTAACATTTATAATTGTTACATGGCATTTCACTGTAAGACTATACAATCATTTCTGTAACCAATCCCAGGATTAAGCACAATGTCTTTTGGATGCACGCTACACAACACAGGGTCTTAGAATACTGTTGGTAAACCATCTGGTTGACCTTCCTTTATCTCCAAAGTAAAGTAATGGCTGCAGAATAAAGGTTGAAGGCAGGGGAAGGCAAATACGTGCATACATGTTCAAAAAAAAGATTAGTGCACGCCTTCCTAAGACAGAGCAGCCTGGTAAAGATAACCACTATGTGTCTTCACACCATGTTCATTCTTGGAAATACTCTTGTGCAAGCCCATGGTACTCCCTTGCTGATAAAACAGGCAGAGACACATACCTGGTGACTTAGGTTGTCGCTCTCCTTCTATTGAGAGTTGCTCTGGTGTTTTCATGAGAGACTTAACCCCAGGATTTTGATTAATCATATAAAACGGACACAGCACACCATCTGTTGAAAGTAACATGAGAACTGGAGCAGGAGGAAGAGTCTTTTCATCACCTGTTAAAAAAGAAAACAAAAGCAATAAAAGAACCAAGTCAATTTAAGGGCCTGAGCCCAGAAGGCAAAAACTGCCCTCAATAAGAAGAGGGCTTAAGGAACTCATCTGAATTGCAGCTCAAGTTAGTTTGTCCTGATTTAGATCTGAACAGCCTTTCGTGCACCAGCTATTTAAAGAGAGCTCCTGCCGCTATCAGATTGCCACCATTCTGCTGGGCCCTGTCTAGAAGCTCCATTGGTCCTGCAGTAGCTCCAACTCTCCCAAAGGCCCCTCGGTTTTTATGAGTGTCTCAATGTTTAGGAGGTAGGCTCAGCATTCCCCTCACCAAGACAAGAGTATCTAGGAAGTACTTGGGTTAGTAGAAAAATGACAGACTAGACTCTTTGGAATGGACAGCTGGACACAGAAAGATGAGTCAAACTACTTTATTCTCATTCACAGCTGAATAAAAAGTATGTATTTTGTCAATTAAGACTTCAAGAGAATCAGAGGAAATGAGCTAATCAGAACAAATACTCCTGCCTAACCAGGGAAAGAACAAGCAACTTAACAGTACCTGACAGGGACACCTCTCTAAACTTAAGTACCAGACAGCAAAGACTTTCTTTTGTTGCACTTTTACATTTCAATGACTACAGCATTGCCAAGCTACTGCAGGGAGGATCTATTCAAAACACATACCCAGGACTTATTTGAAAACCATGGGCCTGGGGTCTCTCTTTTCTAATCCTTGCCTTCAAACCAAGTACTGGTGTGCAGTGCCAGATTCAGGTATTGCTTCTTTGGGAGGTCACCAGGGAAATGAACTAGACAAAGAAACTAAGCCATAAAATCCTGATGTTCTACATTTCAGCCAGATCCTAAAGTACACCCAGACACATGCAGATGTGCAAACATGCACTCACAAATACACACAGTGTCTGGCCTTGGTTTCATCAATGAATATCCATTCAAAGCAGTTCAGTGTTGTCACAATGCAGCCTATATCACTCTTCAGGTAGAAATGTGCTGCCAGAAGCTGTAAGTGCCCAGCAGAGTAGACTCTGTCATTAACATGTACATTAACATTAACATGTGTTTCAATATTAACCCTAACCGGAAAGAAGAGTATTTCTGCACTAAGTGCCAGGCTGCACTTACTGATTGTGACTTCCACTTGGTTCGTACAGTCTATGGCAACACCCATGGGCAAGGAGTCATCGCTCTTATCCGTCACGGGTAATTCGGCTCGACTAGAATCCTCCAGTAGCCAAGATTCCCAATTAATCTAAAAAAAAAAAAAAAAAGGAAGAAAATGCCACGTTGGTTAGAGCTTTGCATTGGTTTCTCCCAGCATTGTTCAAATGGAGAGAACAGAGATGTCTCACTTGGTTTAGATTTATGTGTTGACTAGGAGGCTCTGAAATCTCAGAAGATGGTCTAAAAACCAGAAGTACCCCAGCAAGTGAGAAGTTAATTTTCCAAATCAACCCCTATCTGTTCCTGATGTACCAAGCCTCTGCCTTGTGAATAATCACTATCACAAACACTTTCTGAGGTACCTTCCATGACAACGAGGTAGGCTGCTGACCATAAGGGGCAAATCCAACAGTTGCACTAAGCCAGTCAATACCTGCTCCTAGACATTTTGGATTGGGATCAGGAACTCCAGCTGATCTCTAGAGTTTTCCACAGAGAAGCATGTAAGGCTGGCCTGTGCTCAGATGTCCTGTGCTCATTTGTCTATAGAGACAGAGGTAACCTTAGTTCTTCTCTTCTCAGTTCTTGGTACCAGTTCCTCAGACTGGTCAGCTTTCTGGTCCCTAACTTCTTTGTGAAACTACTAAGTCTTTCTAGTAAACTCCCTTTTTGCATAAGTGTGCTTGAATAGGCTCTGTTCCTTCCAACAAATGACTCTCGGTTTTTAAAAATCACCAACATTTTGCCTAACTTTTAGTGTTGACCAGACTGCGCAGCATGAATCACAGGGGAATAGTGCTTAATGAGTAACAAAAAAGAAAAACAGGCCAGATGCAGTGGCTCATGCGTATAATCCCAGCACTTTGGGAGGCTGAGGCAGGCGGGTCACCTGAGGTCAGGAGTTCGAAATCGGCCTGGCCAACACAGTGAAACCTGTGGTCCCAGCTACTTGGGAAGCTGAGGCAGGAGAATCACTTGAACCCAAGGAAGTGGAGTTTGCAGTGCGCCGAGATCACGCCACTGCACTCCAGAAAAGAAAGAAGGAAGGAAGGAAGGAAGGAAAGGAAGGAAGAAAATAGGAAGGGAGGGAAGGAGGGAGGGAAGGAAGAGAGAGAGAGAGGGAGAGAGGGAGAGAGGGAGGGAGGGAGAGAGGGAGGGAGGGAGGGAGAGAGGGAGGGAGGGAGGGAGAGAGGGAGGGAGGGAGGGAAGGAAGGAAGGAAGGAAGGAAGGAAGGAAGGAAGGAAAAAAGAAAAGTTGTTCAGGAAACGGAATGAAATCACACTCTGTGACTTAGCTATGGAGCAGGTAACATTCATATTAAACAAAACAATCTCAGCTTTTAAAAACAATCTACAGGCTGGGCGCGGTGGCTCACGCCTGTAATTCCAGCACTTTGGGAGGCCGAGGAGGGTGGATCATGAGGTCAGACGTTCAAGACCAGCCTGGCCAACATGGTGAAACCCCATCTCTCCTAAAAACACAAAAAAATTATCTGGGCATGGTGGTTCGCGCCTGTAATTCCAGCTACTCAGGAGGCTGAGGCAAGAGAATTGCTTGAACCTGGGAGGCGGAGACTGCCGTGAGCCAAGATCACACCATTGCATTCCAATTGGTGACAGAGCGAGACTCCGTCTCAAAAAAAAAAAAAAATCTATAGACTAGATGATTTAATAATCATTGTAGGACAGAATGCAATTTTACAAAAGAGAAGACACAGATAACAGCAAGAAGGGTGCTAAGAGAAAGGGTAGGAGTGCTAAGACATTCCTCTTACCAAGTGGAAGATCAAGAGATACCACCAGGCTGGGCGCCATGGCATACACCTGTAATCCCAGCACTTTGGGAGGCCAAGGCAGGTAGATCACTTGAAGTCGGGAGTTCAAGACGAGCCTGGCCAACATAGCAAAACCCCATCTCTACTAGTAAGTACAAAAATTAGCCAGGTGTGGTAGTACACACCTGTAGTCCCAGCTGCTCAGGAAGCTGAGGCATGAGAATCACTTGAACCAGGGAGGCGGAGGTTGCAGTGAGCCAAGATGGCGCCACTGCACTTCAGTCTGGGTGACAGAGCGAGACTCTGGCTCAAAAAAGATACCACCAGAAATGAGGGTAAAAAACACTACTCAAAGTTACAAAGGTTGACCAAGAGAAGAAATTGAAACAATGTTAAAACTCTGAGAGGAAGGAGGGAACTGGGGGCCATATGTGAGCTAGACCATCATTTGCCAGTCAGTGAGGTCTAAAATTAACAACCAATTATTAGTTATAAAGCAGATTTTTCTTTAGCGATAAGGTGAGAGCATGATAAGAAAATGTTTACAAATTAAAAACGGTCCCCTCTAGAAAGCAAACAGGTAGGACAGGGGTGATTCTTTTCATTTATAAGCCCTTCTCTATTTACTTTTTAAAAACATGAACAAAAGTTATTTTGATAAAAAGTAAAAATGAAACTATATTTTTAATGTGTGAACATATGAAATACTTGTGCTAATAAGAAATTATTACTGAAGTCAATCTAATAATTCTAGAGCAGCAAATCAGATGGCTGAACTCTGGCCTCATCCAAAAGTGGCTACCCCTAGACACTGGGAGCCATGCCTCTCCTAACGGGCCACCTGGCCACCCAGAGAGTAACAGATAAATACTAATGGCTGAAGAAGCACGAAGTCCCTATGTATGGGTGGAGCACAAAGTATCTGGGTGGGGAGGAGAAGCACTTGTTTATTTACAACAAGGGTGCACTAAAGATTTTTAAGCTCAAGGCAGTTTTAAAATAAGTTTCCCTTTCTTTCGTTGTGCCCTCTCTGTAGCTGGTCATTCTGCACAGTGAACAGCACACCACCACAACCTGGCCCACCACGTCCGTGCAGGAAACACAACATCAAAGAAGGTATTTATATGCAAAGGTGCTTTTCTCTTTCTGACAGTTTTTCAAAGTCAAACAGAAAGTATTTCTGGTGAATCACAATTTAGTGTCATCTGCATGTTTTTCTTTCATAATTCAGGATGGATTATTGTCAAATTGTATAGAAGGAGTAGGTTCAAGCAACAGGAAGAAAACAAAGATGACAAAACAAGACAAGGCAGAAAAAGCCTCCCACACATCGGGCATACTCCAGTTGGAGGTTAACTGCATAACTGTATAGCATGTTTCCACAGACTGGGGATGGATCCTAAAAGAACAGAAGTGAAGGAACTGCTAAGGCTGACACCTGTGTTTCTCCATGCAACAGCCAAGCCATTTGGCCAAGGCACCCTGTCACTGAAGCTTTGCTCTTACATAGAAACTTGTTAAACAGATGTGAGATTGTGTATACCTTAACCACATTAATTAATCATCTCCAAATCATTTTTGGAAAAGTACCATCAGGAGTTCATGACCAGCCTGGCCAACATGGCAAAACCCAGTCACTACTTAAAATATAAAACTTAGCCAGGCATGGTGGTATGCGCCTGTAGTCCCAGCTACTTGGGAGGCTGAGGCACGAGAATTGCTTGAAACCGGAAGGCATAGATTGTGGTAAGCGGAAACTGCAGCACTCCACTCCAGCCTAGACAACAGAGCAAGACTCTCTCTCAAAACAATAATTAAAAGAAAAAAAAAGCACAAAAAAGTGACAAAAAAGAGATTTACCTGATCACTTTGTCGAGCAAGGATACTAACTTCCGTTGAAGCTGCAGATGCTGCCAGCACTAAATCCCTTAAAGAATAAAACCAGAGACTATTACATTCAAATATAGCAACAGTTCTAAGCTGACTTGGGTCTGCAAGTAACACCTGTGAGGGCTGCCTCCACATGTCAAGGAGAGGGTAAAGGTTTTCTATCTGGTTGAACAGAGGTGGAAAGATTTTAGATGTAAAGTGGAACTTTTTAGTTTCTGTGAGAAAGCCCTGCAGAATCAGCTCACTGCCTACCAACATGAAGACAAAGGAAAGACACAACAGAATCAAGTCAGAGTGCACAATCAATATGCCACCCAAAGGCAGAATAACATAGCTAGAGGGATGGAGGCTTTGCTTTGAGTAATCTCCACTCTAAAGGGCAACTTTGCTCTTAGAAGGAATCTTTTTTTTTTTTTTTGAGACAGCCTCTCTCTGTCACCAGGCTGGAGAGCAGTGGCACGATCTCAGCTCACTGCCACCTCCGCCTCCCAGGTTCAAGTGATTCTCCTGCCTCAGCCTCCCGAGTAGCTGGGACTACACACACACGCCACCACGCCTGGCTAATTTTTTGTGTTTTTAGTAGAGATGGGGTTTTATCATGTTAGCCAGGATGGTCTCGATCTCCTGACCTAGCGATCCACCCACCTCAGCCTCCCCAAGTGCTGGGATTATAGGCGTGAGCCACCACACCCGGCCTGAAGGAAACTTTTAATATATTCCTTGAGTCTTGAGTATCAATATTTCCATAAGTCATCATTAGGGGTTACTGAGAAAATTAGATTTTTGAGATAAGTATGTATTTAATATAAATAACTAAAGATTGGGGAAACAGAAATAGTAGTCAGAAAGACATTATCAAGAATCAGCTGAAAATATGCTCAAGGCATCTCAGCTTCTATTTTCTTCTCTAATAGAAAACATTTCAGGCTGGGTATGGTAGCTCACATCTGTAATCTCAGCACTTTGGGAGGCCAGCCTGAGCAATACAGCAAGATCCCATCTCTAAAAAAATAAAAACAAAACAAAACAAAACAAAAAAACCTTTAGCCTGGGTAACTGAGTGAGACCCTGCCAATCAATCAATCAATAAGAAAATATTTCAGCATGGGACAAGGTGACTCAGGGGTGATCTTCCGGTGAGAGCAGGAATGCCCTATCCAGACTCTCCTCACCATTCCTCAACGTAACTGAGGTAGTAATGATGCTGTCTCTCCGTGCAGCTGCCATAGCAGGGCTCCATAAAATTCACAAATATCTCTGGGTGCTTTTCTTCTTTTTTCTACAACGAATAAACCAAGAAAAAAATTCTCATGTGCAATTTTTTTCAGATCCCATAGTACAAGAATCTCAAATGATAAATCATTTAAAGTTTTATAAGACTATTCACTCAAAGTCTAAGTATAGATAAGAGGACATGGTATAAAGGAAGCATTCAGAACAAGGAGTACAAACATTGGCCATCAACTGAACTGCATTTAAACTCTGTTCCTCCACTTTCTGCCCATGAGACAAGCAGATTTTTCAACTTTCCTGATACTTACTGTTCTCATGTGTATACTACACCTACTAAGCCTACTTCAGAGGCTATCTTTAAGTGTGAAAGGAAATGATATATATAAAACTTCAAGCCCAGTATATAAAACATAAGTAGCAGTTAATAAATACTAGTGTTAATAGTATTGTCCAGAATAAAAAAACCTCTAATTATAACTTAAAATAAGGCATCTAGGTAAATGTATTTTTAAAATTCAACCTTGAAACCCGAAATAGTTAAAAACAAGACATCCTTTTCAAACATCAAACTGGCCTCCCTTGACCACCCCATCTTAAACACATACCAGTCATCATCTATCCTAACATGGCTTTATTGTCTCCATCACTCTGATCAGTCCTTGATCTCACACTGAGTATTAACTATCACATTAGAATGTAAGATCAGCCAGGTGTGGTGGCTCAGACCTGTAATCCCAGCACTTTGAGAGGTCGAGGCAGGAGAATTGCTTGAAGCCAGGAGTTCAAGACCAGCCTGGACAACAAAGCAAGACCCCATCGCCAAGAAAAATTTAAAAATAGCTGGGTGTGGTGGTGCATACCTGTGGTTTCAGCTACTCAGGAGGCTGAGGCAGGAGGATGGCTTAAGCCCAAGAATTTGAGGCTGTAGTGAGCTGTGATCACACCACTACACTCCAGCCTGGGCAACAGAGCGAGACTCTGTCTCTAAAAAATAAATAAAAATTAACAACAACAAAGAAATTTAACACCATAAAAGCAAGGCCATAACCTTGATCACTGCTATACAGTCAACTTTAAAGCAGCACCTAGCATACTGCTGGCATTAAATATTTGAGAGCAAATGAATAATTTTAAAAATCAAGATATTATCTTGCTTTCTAAAATTTCTTTATCAAGTTAACCAAGACTCAGAGTTTATAGCTTAAGCAAAATCATTTACCTTTTCTTTTTAACCTTATAACAAAACAGCAGAACACACTAAGTGGACACTCCAATTTTGGACTGCAGGCCCACGGTGCAGCATGGAAACCTTATACCTGAAGTTGCATAATCACTGCCAGTAAGTAAAAGAACCTGAAATCAGGTTAGGGGTGGTGATGCACACCTATAATCCCAGCACTTTGGGAGGCCTAGCTGAGTGGATCACTTGAGCTCAGGAGTTCAAGACCAGCCTGGGCAACATGGCAAAACCCCAGCTCTACAAAAAAAAAAAATTACAAAAATTAGCTGGGCATAGTGGTGTGCACCTGTAGTACCAGCTACTCAGAATGTTAAGAGGTGGGACAATCACTTGAGTCTAGGAGGTCCAGGCTTCAGTGAGGCGAGATTGTGTCACTGCACTCCAACCTGGGCAACAGAGTGAGATCCTGTCTCAAAACAGACAGACAGACAGACATACACACACACACACACACACACACACACACACACACACACAAACTTGAAATCAAAGCCTCCAGCTTTATTAGAAGACTTCTCTAATTCTCAAACAATGATGTTTCTTTCACATGCAACAGACTGAGATCCTGTCTCAAACACACACATACACACACACACACACACACACACACACACACACACAATCTTGAAATCAAAGCCTCCAGCTTTATTAGAAGACTTCTCTAATTTTCAAACAATGATGTTTCTTTCATATGCATACCGGTAGTAGAGCCATCACCACATCTGGAGATGTTTCCAGGGTCCCGTCTGCAGCAGCATACACTATTGTGAAGACATATGTACCAATCCACAGCACATCCAGAACTGAAAGACACACCCTAATCAGTAGGTCATAAAAATCACAGCAACCAGATATAGCCAAAAGCATCTTATGTTTGGAATAGCCACTGTATACTGTAGCATATATGATGAAGAAAAAAAATCAAAATACTATAGCTTTAACAAAGGCCCAGATTTCATTGACTAATATAATTCACAGGTACAAAGACCCAACTAGCCCAAACTCATCCCCAAATGGTAATTTTTCTGCTGGATTATAATCAGGGCAAATTATGAAGAATTTCATAATTTGAATCCCAAAAAGTCGGGATCCACTTCATATCATTTACCATGAAACACAGATGTTACCAGTGGGCCATAATTTACACTGACTTAATTAGCTGTTTGAAATAGTGACATTATTCAGGAAGTAAGCACCAACACCTCATTGAGCAGGTACATCACATGATTTTGAATTTCTGTAATACACGTAACACGTCATGAGAGGTCAGCCCAATAAGAAAAGCAGTTGTTACCTCTGACAGGATGATCTGATTCATAAAATGGAGGACAAGGAATGACTTTTTTTTCCTGCAAAGTCTGAAAGAGATTTGGAGGTGATAATAAAGTATCAAATGAAACAATCCCTAAACTAATGAAACTATCAAATCCATCTGTTCCCTAGATGCCACCTGCTCCATCTCTTTGGCCAGGAGAGACTGAAGAAACAGAATAGTGTTGTCTACTTCTAGGACTTCATCCTACAGAAATGCATGAACATGGCTGGGTGTGGTAGCTCACGTCTGTAATTCCAGCACTTTGGGAGGCTGAGCTGGGTGGATCATCTGAGGTCAGAAGTTTGAGACTGGTCTAGCCAACATGGCAAAACCCCGTCTCTACAAAAAACACAAAAATTAGCTGGGCATGGTGGCAAGTGCCTGTAATCCCAGTGACTTGGGAGACTGAGGCAGGAGAATTGCTTGAACCCAGGAGGTGGAAGTTGCAATGAGTTGAGATCGCACCATTGCACTCCAGCCTGGGCGACAAGAACAAAACTCCATCTCAAAAAAAAAAAAAAAGGAAAAAAAACGCATGAACATGTTCAGATGCAGGTAATTAAAGTAGCCAAAGCAACACCATTCGCAGCAGCACCACCACTAGCACTGATGCAGACAGTGATCAATACTGGAATAAGGCTGGGTAAGGTGGCTCACGTCTGCAATCCCAGGTCAAGGGAGGCACATTGCTTGAGCCCAGGAGTCTGAGACCAGCCTGGGCAATATGGCAAAACCCTGTCTCTACAAAAAACACAAAAATTAGCTGGGCATGGTGGCACGTGCCTGTAGTCCCAGCTACCCAGGAAGCTGAGGCAGAAGGATCGCCTGAGCTGCGGAAGGCTGAGGCTGCAGTGAGTCATTATGTCATCACACCAATGCACCCCAGCCTGGGCAACAGAACAAGACCATCTCTCAAAAAAAAAAAAAAAAAAAAAGAAAAAGAAAAAAATTTTAAGGCAAACAACAAAGCAAGAACATTAAATAAACTGCATTATCTTTTTACAGGTTAATGCCCTAAAAGATTATGTACCAAATTTCATGTAACTTTTGGTGATAACAAATAAGAAACATAACCTTAACTTCAAACCTATACGACCTACATTCACTACTCTGCACCCTCCCCTGCAGTGAACAGTCTCGGGGAAGAGGGCACAACAAAGGTCTTGGCACCACCTGTGAATCCCTCCTTCATGTCCAGGCTCAACAGACATACGTGGGTTCCTTGCAACTCAACTGATATTGAAAGATATTTGCAAAAATTATCTCAAGAAAATCACAGGGAGGATAACAGAGTGCACATGCAACAACATGAGTATCCATTTTCTTTGGTGCCCACAGTTAGAGAAACGGACTCTTTAAGACGGATTCAATTAAAAGACAAATACTGTGCTTTAACCCATGGTGATTCTGCATTATTATCATAGCTTTTTCACTAATTCTTTTCCTTTAAGCTCTGTTTTTATGGAATGGACTGAAAATATGAAGTTGGGAACAGTGCATAGAGTATGATCACGTTTTACATAAAAAACAAAACAAAAAATGCAGCTACACATAGATTGTTTGTATAACATCCAGAAAAGCCTGGAAGGCTTCCTAGTCAATACAACGTAGTGGGTGCCTCTGGAGGGAGGACTATGGGAGAGAAGGGAAGAGTTCCACTCTTCATTCACTGATGGATTTGTTACAATGAGCATTACTTTTTAATAGGAAAAACAAGAAAGATACTCCCAAACCACCCCCAAAAAAGTGGGTGACTTAAGAAAAATTCTAAAGTTCAAGATAAGAACTTACAGGAAGATACTGGACCACAGTTCCATTCTGTTTTCCCACCGCCAGCTGCTTTCCTTTGGGGCTCCAGCACACTGAGCAAAGACAATGTTACCAAATAAAAACAAGAAAATGGAGCAAACCAATGAGATCTATCACACACAACTAATTATCACTTCTCATTCCTCTGTCAGTCCATGGAAGATTGTAGGATCATCCCTACCCGACAAAATGTAAAAAAGTAAAATTATTTTAAGGATATAAGCCAACTGATTTATCACTGGGCTATTGAACTGAAAGCTAAAAATGCTTTTTCAATAAATTACTGCCCAGAAAGCTGCAAAATACAGAAAACTCTGTAGTCTTTAGATAAGACAAGGAGAACACAGGTTTCCAAATATCAAGAAATCATTGGCTGGGCATGGTGGCTCACGCCTGTAATCCCAACACTTTGGGAGATCAAGGCAGATGATCACTTGAGGTCAGAAGTTCAAGACCAGCCTGGCCAACATGGTGAAACCCTGTCTTTACTAAAAAAATACAAAAATTAGCTGGGCAAGGTGGCGTGCACCTGTAATCCCAGCTAAACTGGAGGCTGAGGTAGGAGAATTGCTTGGATCTGCGAGGTGGAGGCTGCAGTGAGCCAAGATCATGGCACTGCCCTCCAGCCTCGGTGACAGAGTCAGACTCTGTCTCAAAAAAAAAGAGAAAAAGAAAAAAAAAAAGAAATCATTCTCCTGCTCCTATGTGATATTCCAAATGCCTCTCCCCGCGAAGGTACGAGTGACTTTCGGAGTATCACCATTATAGATCCAGAAACAATTATTCTCAAAAACAGTTTTAAACCAGCTAGACCAAAAGATTTCTCCAGAACCCAAGTATATTCAGGTTAAATTATGTATGCTGTTTGGCTTCAAGGACATTAAGTATGGGGATAAAGTATACTCTCAGCCCGGTGCAGCAACTCACACCTGTAATGGGAGGTAGAGGAGGGCAAATCACTTGAGGTCAGGAGTTTGAGACCAGCCTGGCCAACATGGTGAAACCCTGTTTCTACAAAAAATACAAAAATTAGCTGGGCATGGTGGCGCAGGCCTATAATCCCAGCTATCTGGTAGCCGAAACATAAGAATTGCTTGAACCCAGGAGGTAGAGGTTGCAGTGACCCGAGATCATGCCACTGCACTCCAGCCTGGGTGACAGAGTGAGACTGTCTCCAAAAAAAAAAAAAAAAAAAAAAAACCCTCCACACTTTTTTTTTTTTTTTAATTGTAATTTTTGCAAAGTTCCACAAAAAACCCTCCACTCTTAACCTCCTCTGTCATGTTAAAAAAAAAAAACCAAAACCACACACATACACACACACACACACACACACACACAAAACACAAAAAGCTATCCACTTTTACTTCTAGAAATCAATTCTTAAGTACACTGCCATTACTGTATATTACAGTGTGAGAGCCTTTGTTACTCACCAGAGGTTACTGCTACTGTGGAAGGAAGAGTTGCACATACTTTCACTGTTTCTGTGACTTGCAGGACAGCAATACTACCATCAGCCAGACAAACTGCCACCATGGAGGGGACAGTGGGGTTCCACTTCATATCAATCACCATGCCTCCTGCATCTTTCAAAAGCTTATGATAGGCAAAGGGGCGTTTCTGCTGTTTAGCCTTTTAAAACAAATATGGAAAAGTGAAATAAGTTAACAAATTAGTAAACGCAGAGACATTTAATATTCGATGGAAATTACCGAATATACAAGTTATCTCAAATTAGTTTTTCTCCGTAACCATAAAAAAAGATTTAGCTTTATATATCTATTTGCTATAGACAATTTCAACACAACTTAGAAAATGGCAATCAATTATTCTTTTTTTTTGAGACAGGGTCTCCATCTGTCACCCAGGCTAGAGTGCAGTGGCGTGATCTTGGCTTACTGCAACCTCTACCTCCTGAGTTCAAGCGATTCTCCTGCCTCAGCCTCCCCTAGTAGCTGGGATTACAGGCGCCCACCACCACACCTGGCTATTGTTTGGTTTTGTTTTTTTTTTCAGTAGACACAGAGTTTCACTGTGTTAGCCAGGATGATCTTGATCTCCTGTCCTTATGATCTGCCTGCCTCGGCCCCCCAAAGTGCTGGGATTACAGGCGTGAGCCACTGCACTCAGCCAGCAATCAATTATTCTAACATGCTCAGGGAGACTCTCAGCAGGAGAATGCACAAATGCAAAATAACCAATAAATAGCAGACATGAGATTAAAATCTTGGCTCCGCTTAACAGTGTTGGGACCTTGGACAGTTACTTAAACTCTGAGCCTGTTTCTCCACCTATAAAATGAAGATAATAGTACCTACTACATAAGGTGGTGGTAGGTATGAACAAAGGACAAGACATATAAAGCACTTAGTACAGAGTCTGACACACTATTACTATTATCATTCTTAAACTGCTTGGAATGGAAGAACACTGCATTATGAGGCTAAAGACCCAAAGTGTAGGAATTTTTGACATTATCTATTATGAATTTGGGCAAGTCACGTAAGCCTCCTGATAACACCTCGGGGCAGATAGTGTTATGAAAGAATTTCTTAAAGTCCCTTCTGTCTCAAAAATCTATGATTCTATAATTAAAGGTTTTTTTTAAAACCCATATTTTAATCTAGAGAAAGACTTCAAGGGTTAACCTAGGAAGCTTCCAAGTTATAATTCAAAACAAGGAGATCTACTTAGGGTTCTCATGTTGACATCACAGTATAACAGTAGCTTACCTCATTGGAGAATGTGCGAACATCAAAAAAAGCAATAATGGAACCATATTCACTGGACATCATGCACACAGAGAGTGTGAGGTTATCACAACTCAAGGCCAGGTGATGGATTGGGAATTTCATAGGAACTAGTAAGCCTTGGACTTTATCAACTATGAAAACAAAAAAATACAAAGCAAAAAAACCAGTATGTTCTAAGCATAAAGCCACAACCTCTATCCAGGTCAATGTGAAAAAATATTTGCATAAACACACATACACCCCCGACACCTAGTTATACAGATAAAATCTTAACTTTCTTAAACATATATAACAATCCATTAAGTATCCCAGGAATTCTTCCTCATACAATCTGCGGAAACTAACTGTGGCTATTGCCCTTGTTGAAAATACTTTTGCCACAATGCTCGAAATAGTACACATTCCCAATAGTTTGGATCGTCCTGTTGTGCCAACTGAAAGCCCATTCCAACAAAACCCTTCACCCAGAGAGCCAGAGCCCAAGTTCAATTGAGCAAAAATAAAAGCATGGCATAATGGTAAATTCTTCCCCCTTGAGCTGAGAGGAACTCATGGAAACAGAAATACAAAGGACCAAAGGGAAAACTGACAAAGGTTTCCGCTAATCTTCTTGGGAGTCAACTTGAAAACTGATAGGAGTATTCATTTTAACATTAGAGTGACTTCTTGGAAAGGAAACACATTATCATGCCACCATACTCCTTCTCTACTTTGCAACATAAACCAGGGAACTTACCTATTTTATTGGGATCATCTCCAGGTTTATTTTGAATAAGAAGATTTTTAGTAGGAAAAATCTGCAAGCCACTGGCTCCACCAGCAAAGACCAGGCCATATTTGTTAGACACAGCAAGCAGACTCGAGCGTTCCTTGGGCAATTCCTCAGGGGAGTCAAAGATTCTCACCTTCTTTAGAGCTCTAAACTGAAAATCCTATTGTAAAGAATCAAAACAAAATCAATTCAATGAATAAATTAAAACATGTTATATTCAGCAGACTCAATTTCAGTACAACAAAAATATATATTACTAAGACCAAGGACTGTCTCAGTTGTCTTTCTTTCTTTCTTTTTTTGAAGCAGAGTCTCACTCTGTTGCCCAGGCTGCAGTACAATGGCGATCTCGGCTCACTGCAACCTCCGCCTCCCAGGTTCAAGCGATTCTCTGGCCTCAGCCTTGCAAGTGCCTGGGACTACAGGTATGAGCCACCACGCCCGACTAATTTTTGTATTTTTAGTAGAGACAGGGTTTCACTGTATTAGCCAGGATGCTCTTGATCTCCTGACCTCCCGATCCGCCCCCCTCGGCCTCCCAAAGTGCTGGGATTACAGGCGTGAGCAACCGCCCGTGGCCATCTTTTTTCTTTTTTGAGATGGAGTCTCGCCCTGTTGCCCGGGCTAGAGTACAGTGGGCACTCATGCCTGGCCCTCAATTTTTTCTGATATGGAACACTTCACGAATTTGTGTGTCATCCTTGTACAGGAGCCATGCTTGTCTTCTCTGCATTACTCCAATTTTAAATGTGCTGCCAAAGGGAGTATGAGATTAGCATCTTCTAGGTCTGTGGTTCTATTAATAAACCCATTTTAAATTCTACCCCAGCATATCTGAGGAATATGACACAATCCTATTAGGTGGCTCACCACAGGTGGTGACTCTCAAAAAAGAATTACTATTCTACTCACGCCTCTAATCCCAGCACTTTGGGAGGCTGAGGCAGGTGAATCATTTTAGGTCAGCAGTTCGAGACTAGCCTGGCCAACATGGTGAAACCCAGTCTCCACCAAAAATATAAAAAATTAGCCGGGCATGGTGGCAGGCACCTGTAATCCCAGCTAGTCGGGAGGCTGAGGCAGGGGAATCGCTTGAGCCTGGGAAGCGGAGGTTGCAGTAAGCTGAGATCCGTGTCACTGCAATCCAGCCTGGGCAACAGAGGGAGACTCTCGAAAAAAAAAAAAAAAAAAAATTTGCTATTCTCAACAAGGTATGGGTTACTATCCCCTAAATACATTTTAGTGATTTACTGTTGACACAGGCAACTAAAATATTCCTGCAACTTACTTCCGTTCACTGTTTAAAACAGATGTAGCCCGTTTGCTGTCCCCTCATTCTGTCAGAACATACATAAGAACTATTAACCATATCATCCTAGAGTTAACCCTGGCGACTCCCACGTCGCCATTATTGGGACCACTTGGCTCTCGCTTTAGGTTCCTGACTTTAGGCTGATACCCGATGTCAAAAATAGTCTCCCTCGTCCAATCAACTAAAAGTTCCGCAGGACGGATGACCTTCCCTGGCTCTACGTTAGGCTAGCCTGTACCACCTTACGGAAGTACTGGGAGAGCAAAGGTCTTAAATGATGCTGGCTTTCAGCCCCCCAGTCAAATGTGACTTTAGGTCAATTACTTTCCGAGCCTCGACTTACTCCTCTACGTTAACGATTACTTCGTAGGGCTGCTGGGATGACTACCACCGTGCCTGGCACACAGTAAACGCTCAATAAACAGTAGTTATTGCCACTATTGTGACCGCCATATGAAAGTAGTAGCTAGGGTAACTCAAGAGGCGTGCACGAGACCAGGAAGGGACTGGGAAACTGCATTAAGTGGCACTAACACGCCAGCCGCGCGGCGGACGCGCTGCCCAGAGCTGTGAACGCGATAAACTGTTCAAGCAGGAGGCGGGACAGCCGCAACCGCGCTTCGCCTTTCAGAGGGGCTCCAAGGCAACACCAGGACTAAAGAAGGGAGGGAGACCCCGGCTAGTCTCTGACCTTCATCTCCCGTTCGGGAATCACGGCATCCATCTCGTCTCCCATCGTGTTGCTCTCAGTGTGCCGAAGCAGCCGACGCTGCCTCCCACGGCCTCGCCCGCAGAACCCAGATCGCTCCACAGCAAACTTCCTCCCCTCAGCGCAAGCGGCGCGCAGCTGACCCCACATTTCCGGCGCTCTTTGATGACGTTAAGCTTGGTCAGGGGAGGTCGCGGAATCGGCCGAAGACGCGCGCTCTCCCGGCCGCAGCTCCTCATTGGCGAGCTCGTGGGGCTCTCGCGCCTGCGCCCTGGATCGTCCTGGTGCCGCTCCCGTCTTCGGGGCCAGCGCGGGTCCGCGTAGTGTCAGTGTCGCCTCTTGAGCGGCCCACGCCTAAGCGACATATGCCCCTTGTTCCTCTGAAACCTTACAGTTCCCCTTAGATGTAGGTTGGTTATTAGTAGCTTCCGATTCAGAGAAGTTAGGAACTTGACAGATGTTTTCAGGGGCAGCTTTTGAGAGAGGCTTTGGGCTATGCAAGGGGAGGGAGGGAGATTAAGAAAAACTGGGTCGAGGGGTCGCCGGGGAAGACTTTTAAAATGTGGAAGGTGGAAAGCTGGCAGGGGAGATTAACGGGCACCAAAGAGCAACTTTGTTTGCTGCTATCAAGGTAATCATCTCCAGAGCAAGAGCCATACCCACTTCCAGGCGCACGAGTTTGTGCCAAGTCCTTTGCAAAAATCTTCAGATCTGGGATCTCACGTAATCTTAAGACGTCTTAGGGGTTATTATTTATTTAATTGATGAAGTAGACCAGGCACCGCTGGCTCATGCCCATAATCTCAGCACTTGGCAGACAGGATTGCTTGAGCCCAGCAGTTTGACACCAGCCTGGGCAACATGGCGAGACCCCATCTCTAAAAAAAAAAAAAAATTAGACAGGGGGATGGCGTGGACATGTAGGCTCAGCCACTTAGGAGGCTGAAGTGGGAGGATTGCTTGAGCCCAGGAGGTCGAGGCTGCAGTGAGCTGTGATTGCACCACTGCACTCCAGCCTGGGTGACAGAGCCAGACCCTGTCTCAAAAAATAAATAAAAATAGGCCGGGCGCGGTGGCTCACCCCTGTAATCACAGCACTTTAGGAGGCCAAGGCAGGTGGACCACCTGAGGTCAGGAGCTTGAGACCAACCTGGCTAACATTGTGAAACCCCATCTCTGCTAAAAATACAAAAACTAGCTGGGTGTGGTGGCGGATGCCTGTGGACCACACAGGAGGCTGAGGCAGGAGAATCCCTTGAACCTGAGAGGTGGAGGTTGTAGCTGCACCACTGCACTCCAGCCTGGGCAACAGTGAGACTCTGTCTCAGAAAAAAGTATTTATATGCATAATAGTAATAGTTGATGAGGTAAGAGAAGCACAGAGAAGTTGAGAAAATTCTCCGGTGGCCCTCAGTCAGAAAGTGGTGGTGGCAGCATTAGTATTGAGATTATCTGGCTAAGGCTGACTGATCATATCACAGTCCTTTGTATTATAAAGTGAATTATAAGTGCTTTAGGACAGAGGTTCTTAACTTGGACCCCATGGATTGGCTCTGGGGCGGGGATTGGGGGAGGCAGATTGTGCCATTTACTATTTGTCTTTCAGCACATTGCTTATCCAAGCCTGCTTTTCAGTTGTGAAACAAGGATGACGTAAATAGAACCTGTCTCTTGGGGGAGGTGGTGAGGAGTAAATAAACTTCAGCTGTCTCAGACCAAATGCACAGGACACACTCATTTCATCTCTTACTATAGTAGCTAGTTCACAATATGCTGAGCCCAGAACCATCCCAAAATACATCAGTCAAGTCATTGGTAAGTTTGTCCGGTTTATTTCCAATCTGTAGAGATGATATCCCAATTCACACACACTCCCATGCACACGCACACACAAACTTCATCCACCTGAATTTGCCCGACAAGCTCTCCTCTGAGTCATAGGGACAAAACCATACTTGGCAGTCCTCACGTTACTGGTTACATTAAATTTGGTCTTTCAGAAAGAAGACAGCTGAAGTCCCAAGAAGCTGAGCACTTGGCCAGAGGAGTCCCAGAGCCAACAGCCACAACCTGAAATAATGCAGACTGCCCCTGCCGTCCTTCCAGGGACCACTCTTGAGACCCTCTTCTCCTAGGAGTTGAGTTCCAAAAAATGAAGTGACTCATGGGGTTTCCCAGAACACACCAGCCCCCACCCCCATTCAATGAGAAAACCCTCTTTTCCACCATTTCCGGAAGCTGGGGCCACATCCGCTTGCTCTCCTCCCTAAGGAGACTTCCCGCAGTCTTGTAGAACTGCAGACCTTACTGAAATAAGCCTGATTGGTTCTGCCTTCCTCTCCAAGTGAAGAACAGGGACACTGAATATGATGGGTAGTCAAGGAAGGCTTTATCTTCCTCAAAAGTCCCTGCCTGTCCCAGAGAGGAGAGGCAGTGAGGAGGGGTGAGGACAGCCAGTTGCTAATCTAATGATCGCGGGAGAAAAAAAACAAAAACAAAAAAACAGGGCAGGGGAGGGGGCAGGAGCAGGATTTTCCATTTACAGGGAGGAGTGTTTTACTGAGGTTTAAACTTCAACTAGGCCTGTGTGCATCTGAAGCAGATCCTTGAGCTCAAGACTAGCCAGTCATGGCCAAATAACCTCGTTCCTGAACTGGTTGAAACCAGTGGGTTAACCCAACCTGGCCATTTCCCCATGCCTTACCTGCTTCCCTCCCTTAGTCTGCTATCAGAGATGACTCAGCAGCCGCAGGGAACCCACGTTGGCTGCAACTGCCAAGATCTCCCAGTCCTGTCCCCTGAAGGTGTTGCAAAGGCTCTGCCAAGACTCTCACTCAGTCTTGGGCCCAGCTAGGCCCCCCAGGATTGTAGGGAAGTCACCCCAGACTTCCCCCTTCGTAACATTTATCTCATTGTCACTGTCTGGGTCTCACTTTCCTATCGGATTCTAATTCCATGAATCTGTCCATTTCATGATTGGATTCTTAACTGTTGGCCGACAGCAAGTGCTTAATAAATATGTTCGTGAATAAGTATGTCTAAGTCCTGAGCAGGTAGGGTAAGAGACTTCAGAACACAGGTGGGGTTAAGGCTGAACTCCCTGATCAGCCAAGATGGGGCTGACTTTGACATCTTCCTGCATGAATTACAAGAGGCAGCTTCAGAGGCCCAGTCTTTCCCTGAAGCCTTGATGCTGACTTGGAGGCACTGGGGAGGGTGGATCCTGGTCCAAGATCATCAGAGCAAGTGAAACCCTCTCCAAGTGCTGACCTAGGAGGTTACCCCTTCCCAGCCCTTCCCTGTTCTCATCACTAACTAAGGCAGCCCAGACTGGAGACGAGGTGTAGGCAGGGTCCCTGAACATCTGGCCCCAGTCCAGGCACATCCCTCTGGAGATAAGCCTGACCTTGGGCAAGGCACTTAATCCCTGTGGGCCATGAGTCTCCTCACCTGGGAAGTGAGAAGACTGGCCCAGCTACCCTCCAGGGTGCATCAGGGCTCTGAAATCCTGTGAGTCCATAAGAAAGGACACGGGTGACCCCAGTCCAATTCCCAAGCTCAAGGTTTTCAGAGATTTGAGGAGAGATGAGTTAGACAGTGGATACTGCACGTGTCAGGACAACATGGGAGGGCGTAAAGCTTATAATAGGAGGTCAATAAATATCTGCTGAATGAGTGAGTCAATGAATGAATGATGTGAGTAGGGTGGGAAGGCAAATGAGGGAAGTAGACTCAGGTTTCAAGCAGATGGGGATCAGAAAAGCAACCTTGTATTTCTCAGTCTTGGCTTACCAGTGCTGCTGACTTTGCCATGCCGCATTTTACTCCTCATTCTCTCATCCTGGTCCCCTCAGTATCCTCCCTAAAAGGTGGAACTGCACTGAGCTGACCTGTCTCCCCAAGACCCCTGGCCTCACTTCTACCTCCAAAGCCCTTTGCTGCCCCAGTAAGGGACAGCAGGGCTGCACGCTGCTTCTCAGCTCCCTGCAAAGGTGTGGCCAGGGAGTAAGACCTGAGGGTTCCTTCTGGTACCTTCTTGAAGGGCTCACGTTGCCAAGCTCCTTTCCTTCCCACCTTCTGTCACATCGTTGAGTATGAGAAGAGGTGTGCGCTGAATGGGGATCAGCTGGGGCAGTGGGGCACTGAGTGGCTGTGTCCTGGATGACTCCAGAGCACTGGAACCATGGCACTGTCCAAGGAAACCCTTAAGAGGCCCTGCAGCTTTGTTCCTACTCCAGGGTCTTCTCAAAGTGGCCTGGGGTCCTCGTCAGAGCCAGGCCCGTGAGCCTGAACTTGGCTCAGAGACTTTCTGGAAGGATGGAGAGTGCCAGTTCCAAGCGTGGGGAACACAGGCTGGAAGGCTCCCTGCTCTGGCCCTGCTCCCTCTTGTTTTTGGTTTGATATCAGCCCTTCTGCACAGGGAGTGGGGAAGGAAGAAGAGAGGGAGGGGACCCCAGGCTCAGGATTCCCCGACCCAGAGCCCCTTTAAGGCAGATAATTTGTGCTTTACAAAGACATGGATGAAAACACAAACCAACCCTCAATGAACAAACAAATGAGAGAGAGATCACAATGTGTCAAGAAGGGCAGCAAGATGGGGAGGGAGGAGCAGGGCGGGAAGGCCGGGGGTCCAGGCGGGGTCCTCAGGGCAGGCTGGCAATGTCTCTCTCTGGAGGAGGGCCAGCTGGCTGGGGGCTGCTCGCGTTGGCTTTGCCTTCAAACATCATGACTCTGGTTTGGAGTTGGAGAAAAGAAAAGAAATAAAAAGAAAAGCAAGATTAAGATCCTTCCCTCATCCAGGGAAAGACCGTCCCAGCCTTGATGTCAGCAGGGTCCTGACAGAGTGTCCTTAAATCTGTTCTCTGGTGGGATCCTTGCAGAAGCCCAAGACAGAAGCTCCAAGGAAGGGGCTGCTGGTCCCATTTCACAGAGGGGGAAATGGAGGCGCAAAGTAGTGATGTGACTCCTCAGAACCACACAGGCAGTCCAGCGCAGAGGCGGATGCGACTCCAGGCTCCGACTTCTAGGCCATGCCCTTCCCTGAACCACACTGTCTGGAGGAGGCTGAGCCAGGCTGGGCCATGCCTCTGCACAAAGATCTTCAAAAACCTGCCCACTGCTCTAAGAGCGGAGTCTGGGGAGCAGACGGTGGGGGCTCGGAGTATCGCCTCCAGGGCAACAGTCTGGATTCACATGCCCACCCTGCAGCTGAGTGGCTCAAGCAAGACACTTGACCTCTCTGATCCTCGGTGTTTCTCCCTGGAAGTGGGGTGCCAGAAGATCTGGCCAGATTGGACTGTGGGCTCATGGGCCAGGTACTTAGTCTCCTTGGGCCTCACCAAGCTCCACTGTAAAATGAGACAGGTATATTTTACGTTGGTACTTTTATTTTTTGGGGGGATGGAGTCTCGCTTTCTCACCCAGGCTGGAGTGCAGTGGTGCGATCTCAGCTCACTGCAACCTCCATCTGCCGGGTTCAAGCGCTTCTCCTGCCTCAGCCTCCTGAGTAGCTGGGATTACAGGCGCCCGCCACCACGCCCAGCTAATTTTTGTATTTTTAGTAGAGACTGGTTTCACCGTGTTGGCCAGGATGGTCTCAATCTCTTGACCCTATGATCTGCCCGCCTCGACCTCCCAAAGTGCTGGGATTACAGGTGTGAGCCACCACGCCCAGCCAACGTTCGCACTTTTAAAAAAGGGAATCTTATTTCATCAAAACCAAGCGAGTGTTCTTTTCTTCTCTTTTTGGTGAGATGGAGTTTTGCTCTTATCGTCCAGGCTGGAGTGCAATGGCACAGTCTCAGCACACTGCAACTTCTGCCTCCTAGGTTCAAGAGATTCTCCTGCCTCAGCCTCCTGAGTAGATGAGATTACAGGTGTGAGCCACCACACCCAGCTAATTTTTATATTTTTAGTACAGATGGCGTTTCACCATGTTCACCAGGCTGGTCTCAAACTCCTGACCTCTGATGCACCTGCCTCGGCCTCCCAAAGTGCTGGGATTACAGGCATGAGCCACCGTGGCTGGCAAAGTCTTATTTTCAGCTGTGACAAATGACAGTGAGACTGTCCAGGGCATTGCTTTATCGCTCTTCAGTGGGGCAGCACTCACAATGTGCTACTATGTATTAAGTGTTTGCCATCAGCCAGACACTAGGCTGGAATCTTCATATCATCTCACTAGCCCTCAGGACATCACAGAAGACATGATTATCACCCCCATTTTACAGATGAAGAAACTGAGACTCGCAGACCTAAGGTAACTTGCCCAGGGTCATTTTGGAAGCAAGTAATAGCATCAAGATGCAAACCTTACCTCCCTTTGGGGCCAATTTTGACTCTATTTTATGCTTACAACAGCCCTGTGGGGGTAGTGGAGTTGCTTTACAAATGGGGAAACTACCGGGTGTGGTGGCTCGCGCCTGTAATCCCAGCACTTTGGATGGCCATGGTGGGGCTGATCACTTGAGGTCAGGAGTTCGAGACCAGCCTGGCCAACATGGTAAAACCCCATTTCTACTAAAAATACAAAAATGAGTTGGGCGTGGTGACACACACTTGTAATCCCAGCTAATGGGGAGGCTGAGGCAGGAGGAGAATTGCTTGAGCCCGGGAGGCAGAAGTTGCAGTGAGCTGAGATTGCGCCACTGCATTCCAGCTTGGGTGATAGATCAAGATCTCAAAAAAAAAAAAGAGGAAATTCTGGTTCAGAAAGTTTCGACAGAGGCTCAGAATGTTTCCACAGTAGATTTACCACTATTATCACCATCACCACCACCATCATCATCGTCATCACAGTTGCCTCTTACTGAGTACTGATTCTGCCCGACTCTGCTGTAGGCTAATTTCCTCTGCGAGGTACATATTAAGATGACCATTTGGGCCAGGCACAGTGACTCACGCCTGTAATCCCAGCACTTTGGCAGGCCAAGAGGGCCAGATCCCCCAAGATCCCCAACATGGCAAAACCCTGTCTCCACTAAAAATACAGAAATTAGTTGGGCATGGTGGTGCATGCCTGTAATCTCAGCTACTCAGGAGGCTGAGGCAGGAGAATTGCTTGAACCTGGGAGGTGGAGGTTGCACCACTGCACTCCAGGTTCAAGTGATTCTCCTGCCTCAGCCTCCCGAGTTCTGTAATCTTTGAACCCAGGAGGCAGAGGTTACACTGAGCCAAGATCACCCCACTGCACTCCAGCCTAGGTGACAGAGTGAGACTCCAACACAAAAAAAAAAAAAAGACCATTTGACAGATAAAGAAATAAGGTTCAGGAAAAGTAAGTACCATGTCCAGTAGGTCACATAAGTTACCTACTACCTGGGGAATGGCTGGGGTGCCCAGAGCTGGGGGCCTCTCTGCATAGAATGATTTTGCCTTCAGGGGCCCCGGGGAAGGGAGAAGGTACTCACAGCTTGAGGACAGCTGACCGTTTCCCCAGCATCATGTTCACAAAGTCCCGGTAGGAGATGGTGTCACTGACCCCCCCTGTCACCTCCGAGATCATCTTCTTCATCTCCAGGTGGGTCTTGGGGACACCAAGCTTCTCCATCATCCTTTTTAAAGACATCAGGTCTGTCGGAGGAAAAGCAGCTCTGCTAAGTGAAGACCGGCCACTGGGGCTTAGTGGGGGAAGCCGGGAAAGCTCCACGCAGGCACCCCACCCTCAGAAGCTTGGTGTCTGCACTCCCTTAGGGAGGAGGAGCCCATCAAACCCTCCCTGCTCTCTTCGGAGGCAGTATAGACTAGTGGTTAGTGACCTGGGCTTCTAGAGTCAAGATGGGCTTGCACTGTAATTGAGCTCTGCTATATTCCTGGCTCTGGGGTCTGGAACACACTACTTAACCTTTCTGAACCCCTGCTCCCATCAATGGTAGAACAGGTGGATGGAATCATTCAGAGATCGCCATGTGGGAGGCACCGGCCCAGAGCACATTCTTCACACCATGACTGTGGGCTCTGCTATTTCCTGCATTTAGGGTGGGCCAGGCACCTACTCTCCTGTGCCCAGGGAGTTATGCCCAGTGTGGCCGAGTCAGGGAGTCAGGCACTGAAAGTCACTCTACTGGGTGCCAAGGGGCAGATGGCTTCTCCCCACGTGCCACTCCGGTCCTGCTGTCCTAGGGCTATGCCTCGGCTGGAAGGGAGAGGACACCAAAAATATCCCACAGAGCAGGAAAACCAACAAAAGAACAAAATTCAAGAAAAACAAGGGAGGCTCCAGAATGTCACTACAACCCGAGGTGGTGCTGCTTCTGACCGCCCGGTTCCCACCAAGAGCTGAGGCAATTTCCTTCGGATTGTTCTTCAGTGAACAATGGGTCAGAAAAGGATGGTGGGAGGGGGTAGGGAGGAGGCAGTATGGCCCGTGCTCCTCCTGGCAGGGCGGGCGGGACTGGGGCCAGGCCCAAAGGTGCCAGGAAGTCCAGGCATTCAGAGAGAGCTAGTCAGCCTTCTCCAGGAAAGGGGGAAAGGGCTGCACATGTACCGCCAGGCTCTGAAGTTGGCAGGACCTTTCTCGGGCAGTTGGGCAAGATGCTTCAAAAGCCTTTGACCCATGGTGTCCGCTTCCTGAGATTTCCTCTACAGAAATAACCAGGGAGTGAACAAGCACTCATGTACAAAGAGGTTCTTTACAGGATTATCAATAATAGTTAAAATTGGAAGGCATCCAAGTGGTCCATACAAAGGCACTGGCTAAACAAATTAGAATCCACCCCTACAATGCAGTCATTAGCTATATTTCAAAAGAAAAATCAGCCAGTGCAGTGGCTCGCGCCTGTAATCCCAGCGCTTTGGGAGGCCGAGGTGGGCAGATCACTTGAGGCCAGGAGTCCTCATCTCTACTAAAATACTAAAATACTAAAAATACAAAAATTAGCCAGGCGTGGTGGCATATGCCTATAATCCCAGCTACTTGGGAGGCTGAGGCAGGAGAACTGCTTGAACTTCGGAGGCAGAGGTTGCAGTGAGCCAAGATTGCACCACTGCACTCCAGCCTGGGCAACAGAATGAGACTCTGTTTCAAAAAAAAGAAAAAAATTAACAATAACTCAAAATACTCACCATTGTTTTATTTTATTTATTTTTTCTGGCCAGGCTGACCAATAAAAAGTTATTTTTATCAAGGAGGCTAAAAAATGGTATAAAACAGGCTTTGTGGTTAGAATGCACAGTGGAAGGATAGAAGCTGAAATGTCTGTAGCTGTTACCTCTGGGGGGTGGGGTTTCGGGTGATGCATTTTTGTCTTTGTGCTTTGCTGTGTTGCCCAAATATTTTTACGATGAAAATATGTTTATGTGACAAGCCAAAAAATTTTCTTTCTAAAGAAAAAAGATGATCAAATATTCAAAAGGGAGAAGAAAAGAGAGAGGACAGAGGAGGAGGAAAAATGCTGGTGGGAGCATCACTCTGAGGTGCAGTGTGAAATGGAAAAGGGGGAAAGGGCTTAGAAACCAAAAGCAGGGCTCTGGTTCATGACCAGTGTCCCATGCAAGTCATTTCATTTTTTTTTTTTTTTTTGACACAGAGTCTCATTCTGTCACCTGAGCTGGAGTGTAGTGGTGCTATCTCGGCTCACTGCAACCTCCGTCTCTCAGGTTCAAGCCATTCTTCTGTCTCAGCCTCCCGAGTAGCTGGGATTACAGGCATGTGCCACCACACCCAGCTAATTTTTATATTTTTAGTAGAGATGGGGGTTTCACCATGTTGGCCAGCCTGGTCTCGTAACTCCTGACCTCTGGTGATCCACCTGCCTTGGCCTCCCAAAGTGCTGGCATTACAGACATGAGCCACCGTGCCCAGACCATTTCACCTTTGTGAGTCTTGCTTTCCTCATCTGTAAAATGGGGCTAATTAAACAAGCCTTCTTTGCTGGTAGGGTCCAGGTATGGTCTCCTACCAGAGCAGAAGTGCCAGTACCTGCACAGCGGGGTGTAATAAGGAGAGAATCAACATATATAAAAGCACCTTGTCAACTGCCAAACCACATACAATGGAAGGACAGACTTCTGGGCAATGGAAATGCCAGCCGGGGTCCCAGGGCCTGTCCACCCTGAGTGTCCCCAGCCCCGGGCAGATGTGACACCCTCTGTGCCGAATCCCTGTAGCACCTGGGGTGGGAGGCTGAGGCGTGGGTGGGGAGGGAAGCCGTAGGGGAGGACAGTGTCTGGAGGAGTCCGAGGGCAGTGATGCCAGGGCAGAAGGCAAGGGGCTGACTCGGCTGCAGCATATTCACCAGCCTTCAGGATTGCCCCATGCTCCTCACTCACACAGAGGGTCCCTCAAGCCCTCTACCCACCTGATGCCCTCGTCCCTCAACACAGTCAAGGCGTCACTCACCAATCTCGCCTTCATTGTTCAGGTCAAACTCCATGTACTTCTCTGGAAATCACAAAGCAAAACCTAGCATTAGCTTAGAAGCAGCATCTCCCTGCGGGGACTAGTGGGCAACTGGCCATGTCCTCAGGAGTCCGAGCTGCCTCCCACACCCTACGAAGGGTCTTGACCTGAGTCCCCCATCCGCTGAGCCATGGTCCCTGGAGAAAGCTCATCCTGCCTGGACTGCTCTCCTAGAGGTGCCACCAGGGAAAGATGGCTGGGGCCACTCTGACCCTCTTACCAGGAGGGCAGCTGCTTCCTCCCGGGTCCCCAGCAGTGTGGACCAGCTGCATCTGAGTTAGTAGCAAAGTGACTAGATCCAATTCCCTGCCAGGGGATTCTGGCTGGTGGGTGTGGAAGGACAGGGTGGGAGCAGGCATGCGCGCGCTTTTCAGCAACCCAGGAAGTTCTGATGGGCAACCAGGTGCAGGAAGAGCTGACTCAGGGGACCTGTGATTCTGAAACCAGGAGAAAGTCCTGCCCTATCCCACAAAGTGCACATATGGTTTCCCGGGGTGCACAGACCATCGCCCAAACCTCACATGCAGACTGAGTTAAACTTCCTCGATCAGGAAAACTTCCAGCACGGAGGGAGGACGCTCGGGGATGCTCAGAGCAGCAGGCTCAGTATGTTCCGACAGGGGCCATGCGTCACACAGACCGTGGGGCCTTGGCAGGTCACCCTGCCCTGGCACAGCGGGGCCCTCACTGTCCATCCTGCCCCACGAGCAGTCAGCAGAGAGAGCCGAGGCCCTCCTGCAGGCTGCGCTGCCCCTGCCTACTCCAGCTCACTGCCCCTCTGCCTGGAATGTTCTCCCAAGTATTCTCACAGCCCTTCCTCATGGCCTCAGGGCTCCCTATCCTTTCTTTTTCTTCTTTTTTTTTTCTTTGAGACAGAGTCTTGCTCTATCTCACTGTCATCCAGGTTGATCTCAGGGAGGACACACAGCTCACCTAGGGCAGAGTTGGGACTCGAACCCATGTTAGTCTGGCTGCAGAGCCCGTGCTCTTAACCATTATGCTTTTTTTTTTGAGTTGGAGTCTCACCCTGTCACCAAGGGTGGAGTGCAGTGGCTTGATCTCAGCTCACTACAACCTCCACCTCCTGGGTTCAAGCAATGCTGTCTCAGCCTCCTGAGTAGCTGGGATTACAGGAGCCTGCCACCACACACAGCTTTTTGTTTTGTTTGTTTATTTGTTTGTTTTTTGTGACGGAATCTTGCTCTTGTTTTGTGATCTGATCTCAGCTCTCTTCAACCTCTGCCTCTCGGGTTCAAGTGATTCTCCTGCCTCAGCCTCCTGAGTAGCTGGGATTACAGGCATGCACCACTGCACCCAGCCAATTTTTGTATTTTTTAAAGTAGAGACGGGGTTCCTCCATGTTGGTTAGGCTGGTCTTGAACTCCCAACCTCAGGTGATCCGCCCACCTTGGCCTCCCAAAGTGTTGGGATTACAGGTGTGAGCCACCGCGCCCAGCCTAATTTTTGTATTTTTATTAGAGACAGGGTTTCACCATTTGGCCAGGCTGGTCTTGGACTCCTGCCTTCAGGTGATCTGCCCGCATCGGCATCCCAAAGTGCTGGGATTATAGGTGTGAGCCACTGCACCCGGCCTACCCGCCTTTTCTAAATTGCACCCCCTCCCCACCGCTGAGCACCCCTGTCCTCCCTCCCTCATTTCTCACCAAAGCATCTACCACAATCTGCCCACCTTGTATTTCTCTGCTCTCTGTTTATGCTCCCACCACCTCTCAGGCCCCCCGGGTAGAACACAGGCTCCCCGGGGCAGGGGCTCTCTTGTAAGTTCACCACGGTGCCCTCGGCCTGGAATGGGCCTGGTGCCTGTGCAGATGTGCATTTGGAGAGCCAATGAGTGAATGATTTGGAGCCCTCTCCAGGCTCTGCCTTTCTAATATAACTTCCTGTCTGTCCCAACATCCCACTGAAGACAAGCAAAGGATGCCAGAGCCCTGAGACCCGTCCCTGCTCCCAGAGCCACCCGTGGGGTGGCCACGCTGGTATGCAGAGAGAGGGGAATGGGCTGCTCTCTCTCTTTTTCTTTCTTGAGATGGAGTTTCACTCTTGTTGCCCAGGCTGGAGTGTAATGGCACAATCTCAGCTCACTGCAACCTCCGCCTTCCAGAGTCAAGCGATTCTCCTGTCTCAGCCTCCCAAATAGCTGGGATTACAGGCATGCACCACCATGCCAGGCTAATTTTGTATTTTTAGTAGAGACAGGGTTTCTCCATGTTGGTCAGGCTGGTCTCGAACTCCTGACCTCAGGTGATCCGCCTGCTGCTGCCTCCCAATGGACTGCTCTGTTTTGCACAACTCTCCTACAGGTGGCTGGGCTGGGGTGGGGTCAGGAGTGTCTTTTACTATTTCCCTTCTCTCTTCTTAATGTAAAAAGCATCTTAGCATAACGGTTATGAGCAGGGGCTTGGGAGCCAGACTGACATGAGTTCAAGTCTCAACTCTGCCCTAAGTGAGCTTATATGTCCCCATGCCAATGACCCTGCCCTTCAAGCCTGAGTTTCTCCATCTGTACATTAACAAGCACACCATCTCCCTCCAGGCCGATGGGGGTGATGTGGGGAGCTCCCCACCATTGCATGAGAAGTGCTTCGCACAGGCGGACTTCCAACAAAAGCCAGCTGTTATTAATATCATTAGCCATAGATGCCCGGCCTAAGGACAGCTGTAAGCGATTTGAGGAGCACTTGCCAAGTTCTTTGTCCCAGGGCCACGAGGTTGCTCACACTGCAAACACTTTGGAGGGGAATGCAACCTCCAGGATACTTTCCACGAGAGCCTGGGGCTCCTGTGCCTGAGTGCCACCCCTGGCAGGGAAGGTGGGTCTGCACCACCCCCTATGTGCCCGGCTCCTCTCCTTTCGAGGTGCTGGCTGGGAACCAAGTGCCAGGGCCCCAAACAGAGAGACCTTTATGCGGCCCCTCTCCCTGCACCAGCTCCCAGGCCCTGTTTTCTTTTCATCCCGTGCTGCTGGTTTCAATGGGCAGAAACTCTGCCCCCCTACCCACTGTGGCAACACAAATGTCCATTCTCCGCAGGGGCTCCTGAGACACTCTGCTGGGGAGGGGGAGAGGCAAGGCTTGCTACAAAGAGCTGATTGTGTGCGGGGCCCAGGAGTGACGGGGCCTGGGCAGCGGCGGACAGGAGCCAGCCTGAACCCCGCGGGCAGCGGGGGGAGAGAGAGGGGAAGGGCCCTGCCAGGGCTGCAGGCGAGGGTTGACGGGGCCCTCCAGGGTAGGGAGGCAGGTGGAGGGGCCCGCCCCCACCTCTCAGGGGGTCCCTGTCTCCAAGCCTGCCAGGAGGAAGGGCATTCTGGATGAAACAGGGCCACAGCCTAGCCCTGTGGGACTAGGGGGTCCTGTGTGCAAGGGTGAGGGGCCAGCCCACCTCTCCAGGGATGAATGCAGGGCAGGCAGCCCCAGCTTACCTTTGAAAGCTGTGAGCTTTTCTGGAAGGTTCTCTTCATCACTGTACTTCTGGTCACAGAGAAACTCCTACGGAGGTGAGAGGACAGTGCTGAGCAAGGGGTTGGGGACAGAAGTCACCCACACGTGGGCCCGAGGTCCAGGTGCCTTTCCTCCTGTCAGGTAGCCAGGTGCCACCAGGCCCATTTGTTCCATGTTCACCCCGGCTTCCTGTCGCCCTTGGAGGCAGAGGTGCACTGTCCGCCCCATGGGTAGGAAGCTTGCCCGGTGGCTTGGGGAGGCCCCAGAGGGTTTGTTCTGGGTGACTAAGCCCTCCAGCCAGCAGCTACATTACCAGTGCTGGGACCTGTGCCCCTCCTCCAAGGACATGCCAGCTTCAGATCTGTGAAGTTGTGAGCTCCAAAGACAAGCCCCTGGTTCCATCATTAGCTTGTTAGGAATGTGATCCTGAGCTCATTCATTCCTCCCTGCACTTCGGTTGCCTTATCTACCAAATGAGAATCATTTGCTTCTTGAGTTTGTATAGAAATCCAGTGAGGCCGGGCGCAGTGGTTCACGCCTGTAATCCCAGCATTTTGGGAGGCTGAGGTGGGTGGATCACCTGAGGTCAGGAGTTCAAGACCGGCCTGGCTAACATGGTGAAACGTCATCTCTACAAAAATACAAAAATTAGCTGAGCTTGTTGGGGGG
>CAUYLG010027693.1:0-23733 GCA_963573385.1 Cacajao melanocephalus | reverse complement strand
AGCCTCCCGAGTAGCTGGGACTACAGGCGTGCACCAAGCTAATTTTTGTATTTTTAGTAGAGATGGGGTTTCACGATGTTAGCCAGGATGGTCTCCATCTCTTGACCTCGTGATCCGCCCGCCTCGGCCTCCCAAAGTGCTGGGATTACAGGCATCAGCCACCGTGCCTGGCCAAAGATAGACATTTAAAGGTCTAAGAATGGTATCTTTATCTACAGATATCATTTGTTTCCCCTGCATATCAAATGTCCCCAGTTTCTTCAACTTTTGGAATGTGATTTCCATACTATTCATTATCCTTGTCCTTTTCCACAAGTCATATAAACTTAAGATGTGGCCAGCCACTTGTAGTCCCAGCTTCTCAGATGGCTTGAGCCCCAGAGTTCGAGTCCAGCCTGGGCAACATAGGGAGACTCCCTCCCGTACCCCACAGCCACCATCCAAAATAAAAAGTGGGACCCATAACTGAACCCATGTGCATGGAGGGGAGGTGACACGATGACATGACTCCTGGGTAAGGCTTTTTAATAGAGTGTCAGCAAGAATGTAGGAGAGCAGAGCGTGTGCAGTGGAGGCCTGGAGGCGGAACAGTAAGCAGAGGACTGGGTGGGCAGGGCAGAAAGGCCGCGCAGGGCAATGGCACCACATCTGAGTGGTGGTCCTTCCACGCTGTGACAGGAAGGGCCAGCTCCGGGCTGGCACGAGAGGCCTGCGTTTCTCCATTTACCCAGCTGCCGCCCACAATCCTCCTCAGGGTAGCTCCCTGGCCTCTTCGCTCCGGGGCTTTTTAAATCGCCGGTTTCTATTTGCTCGTTTCCCCCCCCCCCGGTCCCTCGACAGTTGGTTCCGACCACTCTAGCCCTGCCTCCAGGGACCGGCTGTTTAGGTGCGGTGAAGTGCGCCAGGGGGCAGTGGCTGATGACGTGTTTTATAGGAGGCCTAAAGCGAAAGTGCCGGCAGCTGCGGAAGGCGAAGTTCAATCCCAGTGTCCGCCCCCTGAACTGGGGCCTTTCCGAAGGAGGAAGCTCTAAAACACAGGGGGCCCAGTGCCGTTCCGCAGGGAGGTGTCGCTTGTGTTCAGCTGTCCTACACAATGGACTCAGTACCTGCCACTGTATCTTCTATCCCCGCCACCCCGGGGGACCCGGAACTTCTGGGACCCTTGTCGGTGCTCTACGCAGCCTTCATAGCCAAGCTGCTGGAGGTGACGGTCCCCATTCCCAGGGAGGGACCCCACCTTTGGCAGGCGGGTGGACGAATTCTAAGCAGAGTGGGTGCACTGATTGTCTATGCAAAGGAGAAATGGGGTGTCACATCCGAGGAAGGCAAGACGTTTTATGCTGTTTAGGGAGTCAGGTGGAAGTGTGTTGAGGTTTCATCACTTTTTTTTTTAATTGAGTACTTAACGAAATGACAGCACTTTATGTTGTACAGTCATGATCAAAACACAGCCTACAAGTCTTTTCACCATAACCCCCGGCTCTGTTGGGGGATGGGGCCATTATGATAGTGTACTTGTAGAGGGCCGTGAAAACAGCATAGAGCAGACAGGTGTTTACTGTCTTCAAGGAAACATTTAGAATTAATGCACTAAATTCAAAGCAGTTTATGTAGATCAGTTATCAGGAGCTATCCTAATTTACTCAGCATTTGTTCTTTGTTTATGTAAGAGTTGATTTAAGATTGTAAATCTTAGAGGAATAATACATTCTTTGTAGTATTCATTATCATAATATTGGTTTTATTTTTAGCCATAAAAAATTGATTGCTTGTATATTTAAGGTTTTTTGTCTTATGTGTTTTCTTAAGTAACAAAAACCAACTTATTCAAGAGAAAAGTATGATCCAGAGAGATTCTAGCCATGTTTTAGATAACATATTGTATCAGGGCCTATTGCAAACCAGAAATACATGCTCAACCTAAAGACATTTAGACTCATAATGCTTCAAAACACTACAAGCCAAACAGTAAGTATAAGACTCCCAGTGTCCTATTTTTCTTGAAGCAGTGAGAGCTACTGAAGATTTTTGAGGGGATAGGTATCTGATAGAGTTGTTTTAGAATATCTACGGATGAGTCTTTGTGACTGCTTTATGTTAAGTTTCTTTAAGGTTTCTCATTATTTCTAACATGCCCTTTTCAGCTAGTTTCTACATTGCCTGATGATGTTCAGCCTGGGCCTGATTTTTATGGACTGCCATGGAAGCCTGTACTTATCACTGCATTCTTGGGAATTGCTTCAGTTGCTGTTTTCTTCTGGAGAACTATCCTTGTTGTGAGTAAATTAATGTATACTGTATCTCATAAATTCAAGTATGTTTTTATAATCATAGCCCTTTTGTTTCTTTTTTAGTTACTAACATGAACAGAAATTAACGCTTTTAATTCAAGCTAACCCTGTAAAATAATTTAGTGTAATTTTTGTCTTGGTAAATTCTCTTTTTTTTTGAGACAGAGTCTTGCTCTGTCCCCCAGGCATATCCTGGCTCACTGCAACCTCCGTCTCCCGGGTTCAAGCAATTCTCTGCCTCAGCCTCCTGAGTAGCTGGGATTATAGTTGCCCACCACCATTCCCAGCTGATTTTTTTTTCGTATTTTTAGTAGAGATGGGCTTTCACCATCTTGGCCAGGCTGGTCTTGAACTCCTGACCTTGTGATCCACCTGCCTCGGCCTCCCAAAGTGCTGGGATTACAGGCGTGAGCCACTGCTCTAGGCCCTTGTGTTGATAAATTCTTAAGTGAACAAGATAACATATATAATCTCAACGGGAAAATTTCAATTTATATGTCCCTTATATCATAAATATTAAGAATTATTTGGGTCTTTATCTCAACTCAAAAAGGAAAAAAAAACAAGAATTAGATAGGTCATATGTACACTGTTAGTAGAATTGGGAATTCTTAGAGCCAACCTGAAAAGTAGTTTCATGATGTGTGTCAGAAGCCTTAAAAATGGTTTTATCCTTTTATATTGTATTAATATCATGTCTAGTAATCTATCCAAAAGAAATAACTAGTTGGCCGGGCACAGTGGCTCATACCCGTAATCTCAGCACTTTGGGAGTCCAAGGCAGGCAGACCACTGAGGCCATGATTTTGAGACCAGCCTGGCCAACATGATGAAACTTCATCTCTGCTGTAAATGAAAAAATTAGCTGGGTGTCATGGCACACGCCTGTAATTCCAGCTACTCGAGAGGCTGAGGCAGAGAATCACTTGAACTTGGGAGGCGGAGGCTGCAGTGAGCCCAGATGCGCTACTGCACTCCAGCCTAGGCCACAGAGTGAGACTCCATCTCAAAAAAAAAAAAAGAAAAGAAAAGAAATAACCAGTCACGCATTAAATATCTTGCTGAGCCTAGTAGCTCACACCTGTAATCCTAGCATTTTGGGAGGCTGAGGCGGGTGGATCACTTGAGGCTAGGAGTTTGAGACCAGCCTGGGCAACAAGATGAAACCCCATCTCTACTAAAAATACAAAAATTAGCTGGGTGTGGTGGCAGAAGCTTGTAATCCCAGCTGCTTCGGAGGCTAAGGCAAGAGAATCGCTTGAACCGGGGAGGCAGATTGTGCCACTGCACTCCAGCCTGGACAACAGAGTGTGAGAATCTGTATATATAAAAAAAGTTTTTAATATCTTACATAAGAGCATTCAATGGAACAGTATTTATTAGAGTGAAAACTTTGCACAACCTACTGTGATTCACAGTAGGAAAATTGTTAAATTATTTTATGTTCATGTAATGGGATATTAGTGTGCTTTATATAATTCAAAAACAGGGGCACAACGAATACTCACAACTTAACATGAAGTAAAAAAAAATTAGAAACTAAGCCTTTAAGGTGTATATAAACTGTATATCATAAATTTACACACAGAAAGTAAATGCTGCAAGGAAATACAACAATATGATAAAAATTCTTTTATCTAGGAGCTGAGGTAAGTTTTCAGTTTTTAAAAGATGTGTGTTTCTGATTTGATCATGTACTATTTTACTCAAAATATTTTTTATTTGAAAATACAGACTATATCATGTGCAAAGACACACTTAATTTTTTTTAATCTTTTCGTTTTCTGTGCAGAATTTGTCTTTCAGACTTAAACATACGTATGTATAAGTGTGTATACTCATACTTGTACATACTTATGATTATACTGTATTGCATTCAGCTTAACATATTTGGGAGAATATGTTATTTAACATAATTGGGAGAAGATTATTTTGTATAAATGAGCTTTGCAGATATGAAAAGCTTTCGATTGAAATTTAACAGTTAAAATGGCCAAAATTATTGAATACAAATCTTTCTAAAACAGAGTATTCTTTTTCTGATTTCTTAATTATATTACATATATCATCGTTAATAATTTTTCTCTGCTTTCACAGTTGATTGTAAAATCACTTACAAAGAAGGGTCTTTTTCCTGTGAGGCTTTCTCGAATCTCACGGGCCTTTTTCTCAGATAAAAAGGGAGAATTGAAGGGTAAATGGAAAGGGAAAAGGTGAAAACATTTTACATTTCCCACTCTTGTTTCTCCTATTTATTAATTAAAACAATCTAACACCTTTTTTGTTTTTCAGAAAGTTATGTAGGCTCTCTGTCCTAACTGCTGTTCCTCAACCACAGCATTTGACTTTTGGAACCTTGGTCTCTGCTTGCCTGTTAGTTTGGTTGAAATGGAGCACAGGAAGTTTACTCTCATTAGCAAGGCCATTAGAGAGATAGTAGTTTCTTTCCATGTTGGAAATTTCTGAATGCATATTCCTATAATAATAGTATTTTAAGTGATATTTAGATATTGTAATTATGTATACAGTATGTTAATTACTATATACAATAACAGTGTGTTATACAGTATATTATGTAAACAGTATATTAATTTAGTGAGATTATTATGGGTGATTTGTGAACTGGTGTTAGTATCTCATCACCATTTATAACATTTGAAAGGGATAAATATATTCTGGGTTGCAAAGAAATTTAGCAATATTCTTTTTTAAAAATTAGTTACTGCTTGGCTTTTATTGTCCCATAATTTAGTGCTATCTTTGGGGGATGATTTGGGTTTTGCCCTTTCAGGAAGGTGATAGTTGTCATTTCTCTTGTTGCTTGTGCATTTTCCTCTAGCAATCTTCCCTTCCCTGTCAGGTTCATGAGCACTGTTTTTAGTGGTCTAAGAAAGTCAAATGATCTACCTTAGTATTAATAGAATTATTTCTAAATTCAGCCAGTAGTCAGCTTTGAGTAGGATTTCTGAGATGTTTTCTGGAAAACAAAAGAGGTGTGTCTTAGTATGAAGATCATACCTTTAATTTTGTTTCCTCAGAGTATTTTTGAGCAGTCAATGTTTTTAGATTTCATTCTGGCCATTTGGAGTTGTCAAATAAGTGACTTTGAGTAAATAAAAAGTTAATGTATTTATTATAAAAATATTAGCCGTTTCTCTTATTCAAGTTAAGTGCTCATTTCATAAGACTGGTGTTCATTTAGATATGTAAACATATCTTTAGCTGCAGAGTAAGATATTTATCTTAGTGCTTTATCTGTCAAACTACAGTGTATCACTACTGGTTAAATTTGAAATGCTTTTTAACCTTTTTAAATTTTTTAATCTTGTGGATTTATTATGCTAAAGCAAACTGTTACTAAATTCTCATTTGGTTACAATTCCAACTGTTGTATTAGGAACTATATACACCTATTAATAAAATTTTTGACATATATTTAATTTTTCTCTTTTCTAGGTAAAGAGTAGAGTATATCAAGGTAAATCTTTAGGCTTATTTTGTTATTTTTACTATTCCCTCGATATTGGTATTTGATACGGATTTTATATGTCAGTAGTTTTAGTGACTTCTGATGTCTGACTGACTTACAGCTTCTGAAAACTTTACTATTCCTAGGTCGCTAGCTTGGATGGTAGAATAAATGGTGATGTTACCAACTGAGGTAGGAGATGAAGAGGAACAAATTGTGGGAGTAGAGAGAAGATTAGTTTCATTGGGGGCAGATTTACCTTAAACGTTGATGTACTAGTTTATTACATGTGACCAATTTTTCTGTGCCAATGATTTAGTCAGTATATTAAATATTTAAGTAGACAATTTCAGGACTAGAAATATAAATCAGCATGCTTGCATTTTCTGTTTCTCTTTGCAAATGACATATTTGAAGCAATGCCATTTTCTCAGAAGAAAGATGCTTCATGTAGGGAGGAATATTGACCTATAACATTTTACTGTTTCCCATCTTGGAAATAAATTTAAATTAGACTCTCATTGAAATAAAGGTTCTTCTTATATTTTTCTTAAATTGTAACAATATTTTTACATTCTTATTCCTATTAGCAGATTGCTTTTTATATTAATCTGTTCTCACACTGCTGTAAAGAAATACCCAAGGCCAGGTGTGATGGCTCATGCCTGTAATCCCAACACTCTGGGAGGCTGAGGCAGGAGGATTGCTTGAGCTCAGGAGTTTGAGACCAGCCTGGGCAACGTGGAGAAACCCCATCTCTATAAAAAAATACAAAATTATCTGGGTGTGGTGGCACACACTTGTAGTCTCAGGTACTTGGGAGGCTGAGGCAGGAGAATTGCTTGAGCTCAGGAGGTGGAGTTTGCAGTGAGCTGAGACTGCACCACTGAACTCCAGCCTGGGCAGCAGACCGAGACCCTGTCTCAAAAAAGAAATACCTGAGACTGGGTAATTTATGAGAAAGAGGTTTAATTAGCTCATGATTCTGCAGGCTATACAGGAAGCATAGTGGCATCTGCTTCTCGGGAGGCCTCAAGGAGCTTTTACCCATAGCAGGAGGCAAAGCAAGAGCAGGCCATCTTACATGGCAGGAACAGGAGCAAGAGAGAGTGAGCGTAAACAACCAGACTCCACAAGAACTCACTGACACGAGAACAGCACCACAGGGATGGTGATAAACCACTCATGAGAAATCACCTCTGTGATGCAATCACCTCCCACCAGGCCCCACCTCCAACACTGGGGACTATAATTTGACTTGAGATTTGGTGGGGACACAATCCAAACCATATCACATTTTAAAACCATCATAGTTATGCTAAGAAGTTCTTTTTCCTCATAGTGCCAGATAACATGTCTTTCTGCTGATACATTGGGTAATTCAGTTTCATTTAGTGATCATAATAACCTTATATATTTTCTTTTTTCAGTCACCGAACAGCAGATTTCTGAGAAGTTGAAGATGATTATGAAAGAAAATACAGAACTTGTACAGAAATTATCAAATTATGAACAGAAGGTATAATTATTCTTTCGTTTTTTTTCTCATGGTCCCAGCTTGAATTATTTTCACCTGTCTTGTAGTTCAGTTACTATGGTATTTTTAAATAATATTTATTATTCCATTAATTCCTATAAACCATCCAGATCTTAAGCAATCATATGTGTAAAGTACTGCTTTCTTCTATAAGAGGTCTGTCACTTCAAAGTAAGTTCCAATAGCACAATACTTTGTATTTCTGGATTCTGAATGCTTTATTTTTTGTAGATCAAGGAATCAAAGAAGCATGTTCAAGAAACCAGGAAACAAAATATGATTCTCTCTGATGAAGCAATTAAATTTAAGGTAAGAATTTCTTTTGGGGAGTACATTCTAAAACAAAAGTAAAAATTAGTATAACTAATCTTAATATCTTTTTTGTAGGATAAAATCAAGACACTTGAAAAAAATAATGAAATTCTGGGTGACACCGCTAAAAATCTTCGTGTTATGTTGGAATCTGAGAGAGAGCAGAATGTCAAGAATCAGGATTTGGTAAGAGTTTTGCTGCTGAGTGTTACTAATCATTTGGTTTTTGAACTCTGTAGATGGAGTTGAACTTTTTATTTTCCATGGTGTTCTGTGAAGTAAGAGTGCGAATCAGGGAAGTTGAACCTACTTCTGTCCGTCTTTGTGGTATTTTAAGTACTTACACAAGAAGTTACTCTTATGGACCTAGGAAGTATTTTGGTTCTCAACCCTAGGTAATTGTTGTATTGCTTGTCTCTGCCCTCCAAAACATGTGGAGCAACTGAGAAACCACAACCCAGTTGAACAGTCCTTGTGTTTTGTTTTGTTTTGCAAAGTTGTTTTTTTCACTATAAACATTTTACTTTATTAATAGAATAGTTTCAGAATGACATAAAAATTGCAAAGATAGTAAAGAGGGTTCCCATAAATCCCACATCCTATTAATCTTGATGACCTCACTGAGCTTAGTATTGCCAGGTTTCTTCACTGTAAAATTACTTTTTCTTTAACCTTTTGCATTATTGTACTCTTTAGAAGGAAGTTACTAACACAGCCCACAGTTAAAAAGTGAAGGTTATGCTCCATCCCCTTGAGGAGCCAGAATCTTCATAAATTATTTGGAATTCTTGTATATGCATGATCTGTCTATTCTCACTCCAATCCTACCATTTTTAATTTAGGCAAGAGAATGTTTGAAGTAACTTGGGGATTTTTTTTTCTCTCTTGCCACAAGAAAAAAAAAACCACATTGATTTGAACTAGTTTACTTGAAAGTTTTTTCAGTTTCTTTTCTTTCACATTTTAGTCTTGCCATGTACCACATTTTATTATAACAAGGAATGTCGTGTATGCCATGAAATATTTATGGCTTTGATTATTTTCCCTTACCTCTTTAAGTTCTTGATTTTTCCCTAGGGTAAAACTGAAAAACCTGCTTTTACCTGAAACATGGGATGGCTCTGGGATATACTTTGTTGATGTTTCCTCTTTTTAGTGTATATCCCAGTGTTTCTACTGAAATCCTAATATGCATTTTGTGTTCTGTTTTTACGTGGCAGATATCAGAAAACAAGAAATCCATAGAGAAGTTAAAGGATGTTATTTCCATGAATGCTTCAGAATTTTCAGAGGTAAAGCTGACTATAATTCCTGCAGGATATTAAAACTATATCATAGTTTTATTGAGGGGCAAAAATTTGGAGTGCTAAAATGTGCAAAAAATGAAAACTACATGATGTCGGATTGGGAAAGTAACTTTTTTTTGGTTTTCTTTGGAATTAATTCACTAATAGGAGTGTTTTGCATTAGGTTCAAATTGCACTTAATGAAGCTAAGCTTAGTGAAGAGAAGGTGAAGTCTGAATGCTGTCGGGTTCAAGAAGAAAATGCTAGGCTTAAGAAGAAAAAAGAGCAGGTAAAGGAAAGTGCATGTCCTGGGTCATGTAAAATAGAGAACCCAGTATCATATCACATGAATGCCTTTTTTCATATCTATTTTTAAGGTAATGTACATGCAGGATTCTGTTCTTAGATATGCGAAGTTTAAACTATGCTTCCAAAATTGAGTATAGGTATACATTTTCTGTCTGTTCTGGATTTTCTGTTCTGTACAGTTTATTTTGCCTGTCAGAGTGTTTAGTCTTGTTTTGTCAAACACCAATTACTATTAACTTGAGTAGCCTTAAGTGGGTAATAGATTGACTTTTTAGACTTAAGAATTAGATATTTTATAACCCTCCTTTTAGTAGTTACTGCTTCACTAGCCAAGGGAAGGTTACATGATCAGGAGTCTAGACTTGAGAGATAGTAGGATGAGCCCTTCATTTCCTTCTGGAAGTGAATTATTTGAATTGGCTATAATTTTCTGAAGGATGCAATAAACGAGATCAATTTCCTTGTCAGCTCTGATGTTCTCACTACATCTCTGAGGATTGGGGTCACTCTCTCCTCCCACTTAACCAAGGTCTTAGCCCATAGTGATAGGCTAAGGAGAGGCCTATCACTTTTTTTTCCTTATCTCCCTGTCTCATTCACCCAGTCTTGTCCCCAATGCAAAAGCCCTAACCTGTGGGAATCATGTGTTTTAACTTTTCAGTTGCAGCAGGAAATCGAAGACTGGAGTAAATTACATGCCGAGCTCAGTGAGCAAATCAAATCATTTGAGAAGTCTCAGAAAGATTTCGAAGTAGCTCTTACTCACAAGGATGATAATATTAATGTAAGTACATTCTCACGAATACAAGCTTAATTCTTTGGAATTATCATGAAATCTGTTGAACTAAAATGGAAAGACTCTTAATGCCCTTTTACTTCTTTTCTAGGCTTTAACTAATTGCATTACACAGTTGAATCGATTAGAGTGTGAATCTGAATCTGAGGGTCAAAATAAAGGAGGAAATGATTCAGATGAATTAGCAAATGGAGAAGTGGCAGGTAAGATCAGTCTCAAGGAGGATGGACCCCTTTTCCCTTCCTATCTTGAAGTACACTAATGCTGCTTTTCAGCTGGCTGCATTTCCTCGTAAGCTTTAGAGTTGTTAACACATATCACTGGATTTGTGTATATGTCTCTTTGCATTGGGCAGAGGTGGATTGCTAGGGTGTGGTGTAGCAGTAAGCATGCAAGGAACACTGACTTTGCTTTTACATCCCATTGAGACTAAAAGGGTGCACGGGAGCTGCACTGGTCGTGTCTTAAACTTCTAAGTATTGAACACATACAGTGGTAGAAACTGTGTTTCTCAATTTCATGGAGATAACATTTTAAAACTCGTCATGTCAGGAGCTGTTTGGTTTTAAGGCCCACAGCTTGTTTTAAGAGTACTAAGGTGGTTGGAGGCATACACTAAGGCTGTGAGAGAAAACCACAACTGGTTTTAATAGTCCTGAGGTGGTTGGATCCGTAAACTAAGGCCATGAGAGTGGAAGCTATAGGGTAGCGGTGTTTACTGATGAGGAAAGTGTTTCTAGATGTTGTCTCTCAAGTTGGATATTGCTTACATAGTGAGTGTTTTAAACCACACCTGATAGCAGATTCTGGAGGAGAATAGGAGGAAATCTTTCTGAATGAGACACTTACTAAGCCCAGGTGGAGACAGATCTGAGATAGAAGAAAGAGCTTTATCTCACATGTTTCTTCTTGCTCAAGAATGGCATGTGTAACATGTTTATTGTGCAAATGGGAATTCACTTTTTTAATCTAGGTTTGCAGTTCTCTTAAAAGTCAGTCTAATCCTGTTCTATTTTTGTTTGTTCTTTAAATGTTTGAACATGATAATTGTTTAGTTTTGCATAAATCAAGAAAATACAGATTTAAAACGCAAGGGAAGAAAAAGCAATGAAAGTCTTTTGTTTTTTAGGTGACCGGAATGAGAAGATGAAAAATCAAATTAAGCAGATGATGGATGTCTCTCGGGTATAATCCTTTTTTAGAGTCCCGTAAGTGCCTGTGAATGCTTTTACTATGTCTCACTTTTATGAATACTTCTCTCTTCTGTAATTTTTAGACACAGACTGCAATATCAGTAGTTGAAGAGGATCTAAAACGTTTACAACTTAAGTTAAGATCTTCCATGTCCACTAAATGTAACCTGGAAGGTAAGTTGCTTCTTGAGAAGAAATTGCTGTATATTGGAAAGATGCAAAATTGCATTAGAAAGATAAAGAGTGGTTTCCTGCTTTCCTACTTCTCATTCCTCTCAGCACCAACCCCCCAACCAAGTTCTCAAGTTCTCGTGCACACACATAGAGCTCAAATGTTTTATCCTTTACAGACCAGATAAAGAAATTGGAAGATGACCGCAACTCATTACAGTCTGCCAAAGATGGACTGGAAGATGAGTGCAGAACCCTGAGGCAGAAAGTGGAGATTCTGAATGAACTGTATCAGCAGAAGGAGATGGCTTTGCAAAAGTAAGATTTTCATCATTTACTGTTCACTGTCATGTGACTAAATAAATGTGTACTAATATAGACAGTGTTATCTTTTTTTAGGATTATTTATACTTTTTGGCATCTCTAATTAGTACAGATTTGTCTTTCTTCCTATCTGCTTTGTTTCTCGTAACCTGCATTTTTCTTTCCTTTCTAACCAGTTGTCAAACTGTTGCCTGTAACTCACGTAACGGGGAGCAGTTGACGGGTACTGACAGTTACTGCTGTGGAAGTGCTTCTCTTTTGAAGATCTGTCCGTGCCTTTTCCGTGGCTCCACCACTTGTTTCACTGTCCTTTCTTTGTGGTCAATTATGTAATTTCCTTTAAAAAGTCTGAGTGATTTTTATGACATGTGTTTTAGTAAAATAAAAACTTCGAAAAAGGAAATTTTACTTACTGAAAGTACATTAAGTTTTGGACTTCACAGAGTCAAATATTTAGACTAAACGTAATTGTGGCAAAGATATGAGGAGTTTTGAATATAGAACTATTTGGTGTATATATTTAGATATTAATCTTCTGAAATACGCATCTCAAATTTTGAGCTAGGTATCTTTTGAAAACTATATTTTGTAATTCATTTCAAGTTTTTTCTCCATAAAAACATCTGAATTCTCTAAAAATAGGTTGTCTGTGGCAGTTACTATTTGTGTTTGCTCTTATATTTTACTCTTTGGCGTATATGGCAGTGTGTGAGAAGACCTCTCTTGCTAAGCAAATTTAACCTTTTAAAATACTTAGTCTGCTACTGCTGTATGCCATTAAACATTAAAACTATACCATTAACTTTTTCTCTAATTCTTTGCTCACCAAGCAGCCAGTTCAGATTTTCCAGATTTTGCTTAGGCCAGCTCTAAATGCCTGTCCTGCTTCAGAGAGACATTCCTCATTTCATTACTTTTTTAAAAAGAGCACATCTCTGCTTCCAATAGTAATGTGAATTACTTAAATGGCAACTGTTTTTCTTCATGATCCAGTTAACCCATTTATGTGCCACAACATTCATTCAGTCTCCGTGTGTGGTTTGTACTCTGCTGTCCACCCCTAAAGTCACTGTGTGTGTTCAGGCCCTTGTCATCTTTTATGCCAGTCCCCTAGCTAATCACCTGTCTGTCTCCAGTCAGTCTTATACATCTGCCTCCAAATTCTGATTGTCTCTATAGCTGCTAGAGTGAACTTTCTAAAATACACATCTGTCCGTGTCATTATGGGCTTAAAATCTATCAAGTATGCTCCATTCCCTTGAGGGTCAATTCCATACTCCTTAACAGGTACAGAGGCCACTTTCCCCTCAGCTAGCCCTGAGCTGCCTCTCCAGGTGCATTTCCTGTGGTTTCTTCTGATGCTTCTTGAACTGTAGACACTGAACAGTTCCTTCATGCTGCTCTAAACCTCTTTGTCTTTATGTATGCTGTTTTTTCTGCAATAAAAATGTCCTTTATTGTTTCTGCCTGGCAGTCATCTACCTACTCACATGTTCATGCTCCTAAAAATCTTTTCTGGAGTGAGTAGCATAAATAAATAGGTAGCTATACAGACTGAGCACTCATTTGCTTCTTAAATGTAATTCCTAAAATATATATGAGTTTAAATCTACGTATTGGTGTCTGCTCTTTATTTGATGGCCTGTTCTGTGTTCCTTTTTCCTTTTTTTGAATTGTTAGAGTATTTTAAGGTCGTCTGCTCTTCTCTATTTAAGCTTGGTGGTTACAAGTTGTTCTACTTGTCTTGTTGTAATTACCTTAAAGGCCACAGTATGTATCCTGGAATTATTACAAAGTCTGACATAAGAGAGTTGCTTCTTTCTTCATAGAGGAGTTACCATTTTTTTCTTTTTCTTTTTTTTTTTTTTCTGAGACAGAGTCTCTCTCTGTCGGCAGGCTGGAGTGCAGTGGAGTGATCTTGGGTTACTACAACTTCTGCCTCCTGGGTTCAAGTGATTCTCCTGCCTCAGCCTCCCAAGTAGCTGGACTATAGGCACCCGCCACCATGCCTGGCTAATTTTTTTATTTTTAGTAGAGATTCCTTCCTATGACTTTGTATAGTCTATGCATTTTTAAGAATAGGATAGGAAGTGACATTTTAATAGAGCATTCAGACAGAATGCCAGGAGGAAAAGAGAAATACTTTCACTGACAACCAGTTTTATCTTAGGAAATTAAGCCAAGAAGAGTATGAGCGGCAAGAAAGAGAGCAGAGGCTATCAGCCGCCGATGAAAAGGCAGTTTCAGCTGCAGAGGAAGTAAAAACTTACAAGTAAGTTCACCCTCTAAAGACGGTGTCACTGGCTAATGAAACTAGTTTTTTTTTGTTTGTTTTTTTTGTTTTTAGCACAAAAGCATAAATAAATGGTTAGAGGACTAGAGGACATGAATACATAAATTCACGCAACAGAAAAACTAAATTTTAAGTTAACAAATAGAAAAATATTAACAAATACCCAGTGCTGGCAAGACTGTCAGGGAACTTGGTTCTTGCGAACAGTTCTAGGGGTAGGGGCGAGGGGAGGGGACAGTTTGTTGTATGATGTATCAAAAGCCATTAAAGTGATTTTGCCATTTGATAGACCCAGTCGTCCTAACTTTGGGAAATTTTTTTATGATATAATTAAAGGATGAAAAAAGGAAAAAAAAGATTTATAGTGGAAGATAACAGGATTATTTGAGAAACATATTTAGGAACAGTTAAAGTAGCTCTCTTAGGGTACAGTTAGGGTAAATGTTAACATAGTCATATTGTTTGGGTTTATTTGGTTGTGCTTTGACTGATAAAGTCAAGTGTAATTCTTAGGCGGAGAATTGAAGAAATGGAGGATGAATTACAGAAAACAGAGCGGTTATTTAAAAACCAGGTAATGATAAATAAATAGTCCCCTATTTAGTGCCCAGAATTCTTTGATAACTAATACAGGCTATTACAATGAATCTGTAAGCATATTTTGCGATGTATTATTTTTTTCAGATTGCTACTCATGAGAAGAAAGCTCATGAAAACTGGGTAAGATTTCTTTTTTCTTTCCTTTATTTCGTGCATAGTCTCCTAGAGCTTAATTTGAATATTTTTTCTTCGATAGCTCAAAGCTCGTGCTGCAGAAAGAGCTATAGCCGAAGAGAAGAGGGAAGCTACCAACTTGAGACACAAGTATGTGATTTTGATGCCTGTATTTTCAGTGTTACCTCTTAAGGAATTGGTTTCTGTTTCACATTTAAGTGTTTATTAAATACTTTTTCTCTATATTCAAGATTATTAGAATTAACACAAAAGATGGCAATACTGCAAGAGGAACCTGTGATTGTAAAACCAATGCCGGGAAGACCAAATACACAAAACCCTCCCCGGAGAGGTAAGGGAGCACCTTGTAAAGGGCAACAATCTATTTTTGGTGTAAAATGTATATAAATGACTTTTGTTTCTGTGTGTAATGGTTATGATACGCTAGGAATAATCCCAATAACTTAAGAAAAAAAGGCTATCTTAAAATGGTAACAAGACACTGTCATCTTTAGGTCCTCTGAGCCAGAATGGCTCTTTTGGCCCATCCCCTGTGAGTGGTGGAGAATGCTCCCCTCCACTGACAGTGGAGCCACCTGTGAGACCACTCTCTGCTACTCTCAGTCGAAGAGATATGCCTAGAGGTGAATTTGGTGAGCATTCACGTTTCCTTGCAATACTGTTTCAGGTGGCTTTTTCCCTTTTATTTGAGGATTCTATTGCAAACAACACTTTAGAATTTGGGTCTGTCCAGTATAGAAAAGAAAATTTCTCAATTTATCTTGGTGGATAAGTATTCAACTGCAAGGTTTGTTTTAGAACAGAAAGCATTTATTATTTCCCTTGAGCTCCCTTTATTGTTTCTTTTTAATTTTTTACTATGAAGTGTAAGCCTTTATCTTTAAATTAAAGTTCTGTGAGATTCCTCTCCCAAATACAGCTGACCCTTGAACAACACAGGTTTGATTTGTGCAGGTCCATTTATATGCAGATTTTTTTCACAAAATACCTTCGGAAATTTTTTGGAACTTTGCAATAATTTAAAAGAACTTGCAGATGAACCACACAGCCTAGAAATATTAAAAAAAAAATTTAGGTGTGTCATGAATGCATAAAATATATGTAGATACTGGTCTATTTTATCATATACTGTTGTAAAATATACAAAAATCTATTTTAAAAAGTTTATCAAAACTTGCACACACATACACAGATATACATGACACCATTCACAATTGGGAGAAAGTAAACACATGTAAAGACACAGTATTAAATCATAAATGCATAAAGTTAGCGGTAGTACACACTGTACTACTATAATAATTTCATAGCCACCTCCTGTTGCTATGGCAGTGAGCTCAAGTGTGGCGAGTATCCGCTTTAAACACCGTGTGATGTTAATCTCCATGTAAACATAATCTCTCACGGTATTTGTGTATTTTTCATGTTTAGTGCAATAATATAAACCTTGAATAACACCATGTGACCCATATAAAATGCCACTAGTGATGCTAGAAGTATTCTCAAGAAGCAAAGTCATGACATTACTAGAAAAGTTGAATTGCATTGATACATACCATAGATTGGAGTGTGCGGCAGCAGTTACCTGTCATTTCTGTCAGATGATTCATCTTGTAAACAGATCCTGTACGCTTACAGTATAGACAAATACAATACAGTATTGTACATACATTTCCTCTTAGGATTTCAGTAACATTTTCTTTAGCTTACTCTATTAAGGTAAGAATACAGTATACAATATATATATACAGAACATGTGTTAATCAACTGTTTATGTTATTGGTAAGGCTTCTGGTCAATGGTAGGCTATTTATTAGTAGGTAGGTTTTGGGGAGTCAAAAGTTACACGTGAGTTTTTGACTGCACAGGGGATCAGCACACCTAACCCCTGCATTGTTCAAGAATCAACTGTATTAGCCTTAGTAACTTTATAGTTTATGAGGCATACATGTTTCCGCTTCTCATTACTATAGTATGAAATGCTGTTGAGTCTATTTTGAATCCTAAATATGTCTGTAATAGTAAGATATGGAAGTCAGATTACATACACACTGAACAAAAATCACAATGTAGAATACTGTATATAGAATTCTGTAGCTTGAAGTATAGATCAGAGCCATTAATGTGCAGGGTTTATTGTTCTTTCAGTGCAAGGCATTTCTTATTTTAATTCTTTAAGTCCATGCATAAATTATAAGTGAATTGCCTTCATGAGTATTGGGAGACCCGTTTTTAATGTTGCTTTCCAGATAGACTTGAACCCTAACCTGTCTACAATTTGTTATTTCTTCTGAAAAATACATACAAGGGCTCTGTTATTTCTTTCACAAGGATCAGTGGACGGGCCTCTGACTCATCCTCGATGGTCAGCTGAGGCATCTGGGAAACCCTCTCCTTCTGGTAAGGGAGCAAGAGTGTTCAAAGAGTCTAAAACCATGCAGGAAGGGGGGAGAGGATTTTTTTTTATCCTCCTCACAGAGTACACAAGTCAGAATAAGTCTATATCAGTTCTCTGGCCTTTAACAGATCCAGGATCTGGTACAGCTGCCATGATGAACAGCAGCTCAAGAGGCTCTTCCCCTAACAGGGTGATGGATGAAGTCACGGTAAATGTACCCATTTTGAATAGTTATTTCAAGAACATTTAGCTTTTCCTACAACTGTCTCTTTGCTTCATCTCCTATTTGTGTGTTCTATCTGTACTATCTCATTTATTTTTCTAAAAAAGCAAACTGTTCTCCAAGAACCTGAAGTCCCCTCAGTTCCCAGCATTACATCTTCAGCTGAGCATCCAGTAGCAGTAAGTACTTAGAAGTGTGGACTGAACTGGGCTATAAATTGCCTGGCGATATTGCTCTTACTTTTGTCCTTGACTTGGGAGTGTTGCTGAAATCTGACTGATTTGTTGGCCTTTTCTCCTCTCTCCTGTTTAGTTAGACATTTAACCTGTGTGGAGCATTTGCTGTAACTGTAATTAACTTAAACAAAAGTGAAAAGTCCCCACCCTATGTGTTTCAGTGTTTAATGCTTTTATGCAAAGTAAATTCATTGTATATTGTGTAATTCATTATTGTGTCTTCATTTGGACATGTGCTATTTAAGAATATCTCCAGTTGCATACTAGGCAAAACCTATTTTCAATGATCTGAAATTACAGATTGATAACAGAAGAATGTTTGTTGGAAGTGAAGTACTGAATAGTGGAAGTCTGTAATTACCCATTATGCCAGTTATCAGCAGTGTCCTTAAACAGTGTTCACATAAGTGTATTCTCTTGTAACTTGTGTATGTTAAGGCTGGTAAGTCCTCTGATCATACCTCACCATGCTTCTCTATATTGAAATCAAAGTACGTTTAATGATTGAGAGTTTCCAAACCACTTTCCCATAGGAAAAGATTAGTCAGTATCTCATAGTAGACAGTATTACTAGTGAATGAAGGTAAATAGAATGTGCCTATGTAATTTGTGTATATAACATTGTTTCTCTTGGAAGATAACTTCAGAGTTCCAGCACATGACTCCAGGAATACACATCTCTTGAGAAATCTTTTTATTCAAGGGCAGCTTGGGTAACACCCAAGACCCCTTTGAAGTAGAAGACTTCAAAGAGAGTAGAGACTACTTTGTTAGGAGAAGTAGAGGTGGAAAGAACATGGCCTTGGAGTCAAACCTGGCATTGAATTCCAGCCCAGCTTCTTACATGCTGTGTGACTGTCAGCAAATTATCTAATACTCTCTGTGCCTGTGTTCCTGCATATTTCGAACAAGATGGTCCTATTACAGATTTAGAGATAGGAGAATTCGAGTTAACATATGTAAGACCTGTTGAAGGTACTCTGAATAATTGCTATTACATAGTAGAGAATGGATTTTTCATTCCCTTTCATTCTCTGCATTCTAAATATGGAAATTATTCTGATGGGAGGGATGTGCAGAGGGAGTGACTGCCTTAGAAATAGATGTATGAACAGCATAACCTGTATTAGTCACGAATGACTTCCCTCTATAACCTTTGCTTTCCCTTCCATTTGCAGATATAAGCAATAATACAATTAAAGCAAAAAGTGTTCACTCCTGTGACATACTTTTAACCTTTCTAAGCTATCAGTGGGAACAAATGAGAGTGGTAGTTGTTGCACTAATTCTGCTCTTTGGACAAGTGCCTGACATCTGCTTCATTGGTTTTAGTTTTTACTGGTGTTGCTACTTTTGTGTGTCATACCAGAGTATTTCAAAACTTCAATTGCTTCTACTCTGCAGGTTAATATGACTCCAAAAGGGCCCCCTCCTTTCCCAGGAGTCCCTCTTATGAGCACCCCCATGGGAGGCCCTGTACCACCACCGATTCGATACGGACCACCACCTCAGCTCTGCGGACCTTTTGGGCCTCGGCCAATTCCTCCACCCTTTGGTAAGATGATCTGAACAGTAGTAAGTAACTTGTGAAGCATAGTCATCTTCTCTCTCCATCCCTTGCTAAAACAACTGCAATTGCAGGGCTTTGCAGTGCAGCGATGAAGCTGACTGAGTACATTGTAACTTCTCCCCAAGTTTCTTAAGACACAGAGGGTGCTGCATAATGTCCTGTGATTAGATGGGCAATAATTGTCTCTAATAGAACAAGGAAAGGGGCTATTTATAGAAAGCCAGAAATATTCAGCACATGTTTTTTGAACATCTGTCGTTGGGTACTAGGTTCTGCAATGGATAGCAAGGTAGATAAAACACATCCCCTAATTAAGATGTCCTGTAGGTCACAGCTATACACAATCTGCAACATAAAGCTTCTAATCACCCATAACAGAAACATAAGCAGTGGGTCACAGAATATTAGAGAGGGAAAGATAAAACCCTCAACCTTTACCTTGGGGAATACAAAGGAGGGAGATATGAAAGAGAAGGTAGAATTTAACTGCTATCTAATGAATGCTGCTGAATTTAATTAGATGAAGCTGGAAGACCTTTTCCAGCAGGGCAAGCACCTTGATTTTTATGGCATGTATTAGGCACATGTTGAGCTACTACATGAATTTTTAATATACAGTAGTAAACAATGGAATTTATCAAAATGTTTGTTGCAATGAAGCTGTATTTAGTCTGTCTCCTTGTTATGGTATATAGTACTTCCAAGTACAAATCTATCTCAAGATAAAGATGACAGGCCAGGCACATCGTTCGCGCCTGTAATTCCAGCACTTTGGGAGGCTGAGGCAGGTGGATCCCTTGAGCCTAGGAGTTTGAGAGCAGCCTGGGCAACATGGTGAAACCCTGTCTTTACAAAAAATACAAAAATTAGCTGGTGTGGTGGTTTGCACCTGTAGTCCCAGCTACTCGGAGTCTGAGGGGAGAGGATCGATTGCGCCCAGGAGATTAAGGCTGCAGTGAGCCATGATCACTTCACTCCACTCCAGCCTGGGTGACAGGCAAGACCCTGCCTCCAAAAAGAAACAAAGGATGACAGAATGTATTAACATACCTGGCATCATCTTAATTTAGATATATTCCTAGGAATTTACTTGACATAATTTTTGTTTTCCAGGCCCTGGTATGCGTCCACCACTAGGCTTAAGAGAATTTGCACCAGGAAAACGGGACCTGCCACTCCACCCTCGGGAATTTTTACCAGGACACGCACCATTTAGACCTTTAGGTCCTCTTGGCCCAAGAGAGTACTTTATTCCTGGTACCCGATTACCACCCCCAACCCATGTTCCCCAGGATTACCCACCACCACCTGCCGCAAGGGACTTATTGCCGCCAGGCTCTAGAGATGAGCCTCCTCCTGCCTCTCAGAGCGCTAGTCAAGACTGTTCACCGGCTTTAAAGCAGAGCCCGTAACTATGACGTCTGACGTTTCGTTGGAGAAAAAATGGACTGTGCATTATTCATTACAGTAAAGGATTTCATTGGCTTCAAAATCCAAGTTTCTTTTAAAAGATCTGTTGTTAGAACTAAGCTGCCTTGGCAGTATGCATTTTTGAGCCAAACAATTCAGAAATGTCATTTCTTCCCTCAATAAAAATCACCTTTTAAGCTATAGCATCCTTACTACTTTGAAATGTGCAATAAAGAATACTTGTGTTTTAGCTAATGTAGCATTGTAATTGCTAAATGATTTAGAATGTCATGAAAAATATGAACATTTCCTGTGGAAATGCTTTAAGAACATGTATTTCCATTATCCTATTTTTAGTGTACACCAGCTGAATACGGAGCAATGGTGTTTATAAGCGTTTTTGTTTTTTTTAAAAACTATCTGGTCCCAAAGACTGTTACACTAAAAATGTTTACTAAGAGATCACTAAACTTTCTCTCCCCTCTTGCTGAAGTTCTTCGTAGTAATAGTTCATGAAAAGTTGTTTATTAATATTTCCCAAGTGTCTGTTGATTCATTGGACTGTTAGGAGGCTTGTGCCATTTGGAAAACATGTAAACTCAGGCTCCCAGAACTGAAGATGGTGGCTGGCAGCACACTTCCGGCTGCTCCCCTCAGTCACCTGTTGTGAACTCTACAAGTGATGCCTTTTTATTTCAAAGAAGTTAGTGGGTTCCCACTTGTATAGCATTCACATGCTTGCTTTATGACACTCATTGTCTATTTGAGAATGGTTTTCAGAGAGTGAGTTTACATTAGTAGCAAGAGTTGTTTGACCTGATGTTCTATGGCTTTTACCATTCCTGTAGAAAGGGTGAACAACAGAAAAGTGAAAACGATGTGTTATAAAAGTACTGAAATCTTTTTAAAATTTTAAAATGTATGGTCTATCTTTCTCATACCTTGCCACTGATTTTCAAGAAATATAATAAAAAGATTGGAAGAGTATAACACCATGAGAAAGAATGATGTAGGGCTGTGAGGCTTAACAGCATGCCCTAGGTCAGCAACCAAGGGTTGAAATTAATTCTTTTTTTGGGGGGAAGTGGGGGCGACAGATTCCAAAATTAATATTTAAACATTGGTACTTTCATTTAAAAATCATTAACTATCTGGAATTGCACCATACTTAAAAGTCTTATCCATGACTACACTGTCTTTAAAACAATGTTTCTTTTAAAACTGTTTCTAAGAACTAACTGTTCAGACATTTAATTACAATAATAATAGCACTCCTTTTAAGGAGTTTAAGATTTAGATTAAAATAATAAAAGGCTGATAATTTCCTTAATTGCTAGGCTATATTCTTCCATTCTTTAAAGCCATATGATGTAATATTTTTGAAACTTAGTGTATGACTTGTCACTGTTGTGATATTTAATCGATTAATACCTTGTAAAAAGGAGCAAAAGCTTTGACATGAAACAGTTTTCTCTTTATACTAAACAACTGAAGATAGTTTAGAAAGATAAGGACCTTTGAGAGAAGGCAACTCTTTCACAGTTCATGAGGAATATATAAATTCTTCAGGAAAAGAGAATTCAGTTTCTATGTCTTCTCATTTAATATCAAGAATAGAAATATTAAGATGAAAACTCCATAGAGGGCGTAGCCCACTTTTAACCATGTAAAATAAGTCACAAATACAACTTTTGAGTTTACTTGTCAATCTCTTTAGAACACAAAACAATGCCAAAGTTAATAGTTTCTAATAATTATTATTACTTTTTTTTTTTAGACAAAGTTTCGCTCTTGTTGCTTAGGCTGGAGTGCAATGGCACGATCGCACTCACCTCAACCTCCGCATACCAGGTTCAAGTGATTCCCCTGCCTCAGCCCCCTGAGTTGCTGGGATTACAGGCATGCACCACCATGCCTGGCTAATTATTTTTTTTGTATTTTTAGTAGAGATGGGGTTTCTCCATGTTGGTCAGGCTGGTCTCGAACTCCCAACCTCAGGTGATCTGCCCACCTCAGCCTCAAGCCTGGCCAGTTTCTAATTTTAAATGTCATTTAAATGTAGATTATGTCATCTAGGAAGGTAAGTAGGAAAGGTAAATTAAATCCATTTTTAAAATTCAAAATTAGAGTATTTTTCCCCTCTAAACCCTTTTTTGGTGATTTTTCTGTATCTGATATCATTGAGGAATTGGTAAAACGGTAAAGATTCCAGTGTAGCTTATCTGAGAAGTCGTGAACCAGTCCATAATTGCTTCCTCTCACATCCATCTGATGATGACTGCACCATTTCTACAGCAAAGCCCAAGCAGGGTGCCAATATGCAGATGGTACAGGGAGTATCATCCCTCAGTCAAATAACTAACTTCTTCATCTCTAAAGTTTCATCTCTTTCAGAAGTCATCGCCAACGAATTGTGTCTGGATTTAGTTGCTAAAATTGTCTTATTTATGCAGCGGCAATATTCAGCCTGAAAGCATTTCTACTATAGTTGTAGTTGTATCGTCAGTGGCTGATTTTTTTCATTGGAAAGTAAATTTAAATAATTTGTGGGATGTGGTATATTCTGTGTCAACTTCAAGACAATTCCTCATTTTGTTGTTACATTCAGGGCTGAATTAAAGTTAAGCTAATCACACAGTGTTCAATTTAAGCTTCTTTAATGTTGATGAAAGGTATTTGTAGTTCATATAAACCATACTTATGTGAAGGATAGCAGATGCTTCATATAAATTATCACTTTGATATACATATCTTATGGTTTCTGAGAAAAGAGAAAAAATAATACATCGTTTTTGCTACATTTTAATGGGTTTTTTTAAGGGACTGTTTTTTAGGTCTTGTCAGCAACATCAAACAAAAGGTACTGAGTACTCCACAGGGTACAGAGTGCTGCCAAGCACCTTAGAAAAATTACATGACATGGAGAAAATGCGCTTCTTGCTCCTTGAAGAGCTTACAGTCTAGGGATTTGACAACACACAGTCTTAAGAACTGAGTTAACAAAGTAAGGCAAATTCTTTATCCCCTAGAGCTATTGTGGACTGAATCATTTTAGGATTTGGAATTAATCCAACCAAGATGAGAGACAAGACGAAATTTGGCCGAGAATTCTTTCAGGCTCACATAGTTTTTATTAACATCCATCTAGTAAACAGAATGGACCTAACAGACAACTGAAAG
>CAUYLG010027690.1:0-66847 GCA_963573385.1 Cacajao melanocephalus | reverse complement strand
TGAACTCAGACCTGGAACAAGTAAACTTAACAATTATTTACAGAACTCTCCACCCCAAATCCGCAAAACATACATTTTTCTCAGTATCACATTACACCTATTTTTAAAAGTGACCACATAATTGGAAGTAAATCACTCCTCAGCAATTGCATAGCATTTCACAGCTTTAAATAAAATATTGGTTGGCTGCTTGTTTGTTATTTACATCTCTTATTCCTTCCTGTCTCCATTGTTAAGCACAATTATTGGCAAAAAAGAGGTTTTTAATACCCATTTTTAGACTGCATTCTAGCCTGGGCAATAGAACAAGAATCCCGTTCTCTCTCCCTCTTTCCCTTCCTCTTTCTTTCTCTCGTACATTCTTTTTTTTCTTTCTTTCACTCTCACTTTCTTTCCTTTTTCTTTCTTTCAAAAAAAAAAAAAGAATTTCCCTATGATGTGGAAGAGGAATATTAGCCAATTATCTATTTTTAGCAAAATTTCAAAAAGTTAAATTGACTTCAGCTAGTGTGTGTGTAAAAAAAAAATGGGGATGTGATTAACAAAAACAAAAGTCTACTATCTTTAAATGAAATATTTTCAGTTGATCTTTAGAGACATTTTTCATAATGCATAGATATATAATTTTATAATAATTATGTTCATTTTAATTAATTCTAAGGCAGCACGAACTAAGTGACAACCAATGAGCAGATGGGATATTGATTCCCAGGTTACCAACTGTTGCCCTAAAATGACTTTCACTCAAATCCCAAGGCTGGGATCGATGCCATAATCCACAAGAACATGAAAGGGCGAGGAGAAAAAATGGAACACACTGCACCACTAGTTTGTACATGCTGCGATGCAGGGGCTGTTTCTCTAAGAAAAATCTGCAGAATCTGCTATCAGGCATCCATCCCATCTCATTCCTTCCCTTCTCTCAGTTCACACGTCACAATTATGATGCCAGCCAGCCTCCCACCTCAGTGGCCCTGCCAGCTGCTACCTGGGGCAGAGCTCAGAGGTTAGATTTATTTTCCTGGAAGAGTCCCCAGTGAGCTTAGAGAACATTCACCAAAATGATGGTCCTCATTTCCGTAATTCCGTCTGGAAAGCAGCGTCTGACCTGTACCTTATGTGTCATCCCAGGGCTGATGTGTCAGGACGGCAGCTGTCAGGGAGGACAAATGATGTGGCATCTGGGAAAGGGCAATGATGCAAACCACAAGGCCCCAGAAGAGGGATGGGGGAGCCCAAAGCAGGGCATCCAGCCTCACTTATGCTTCCCCATCACTGATTTTCCACCTCTCTTCAGGAAATGCTCCCAACCACAAATGCAAGTAAATGAATGAGTCTTTTGCTTTGATATCAGTGGTTGGATTTGCCAATACCCAATCCTGCAGGGAGGGTGTGGATAGGGCTCAGCCCTCTGTTGTAGTCACCAGAGAGGGTGTGCTGCTTCCTTCCTACGTGCTAGAGTTGTAGGCTTGAGATTAAAGAGGGTCGAGAGAGTCGGATGGGACCCCTGAGAGAAGAGAGACATTTTTTGCTAAGGTAGTCCATTAGGTAAAGATGTCAGCACCTAAATAAAACAAGGAGGGTTGGGTGCGGTGGTTCATGCCTGTGATCCCAGCACTTTGGGAGGCCAAGGTGGGTGGATCACTTGAGCCTAGGAGTTTGAGACCAGCCCAGACAACATGGTGAAAACCCATCTCTACAAAAAATACAAAAATTAGCCAGAAAGTGGCGTGTGCCTGCAGTCTCAGCTACTTGGGAGGCTGAGGTGGGAGAACCACCTGAGCCCAAGGAGGTCAAGACTGCAGTGAGCCATGATTCTGCCATTGCACTGCAGCCTGGGTGACAGAGTGAAACCCTGCTTTAAAAAAAAAAGAAAAGGAAAGAATAGAAAAAGAAAAAAATAAAGAAAACAGGGAGGTATCCAAGAAGAGACTTTGCAGGCAGGGGTGGGTCACAGGACTTGGGTTCGAGGCCCATCTCTGTCATCTGTTGACACCAGCATCTCAGGCAAGCAGCTTTCCCTCTAGGCTGTGTGCTTCTCTCTATGGGGGAAATAATAGTTCCTGACCCACTAAGTTCGGCAACACTGATAACACACATAACACACTCAGCAAAGTATTGACACTGCAAATACCTAAATAAATGTTACTGCTTAAAAAACAAAACGAGAAAAGCAGAAGGAAAACCCAGAACCCCAGAGAAAAGATAAAAGTTTCAAAGATGTCAGGAGTGCAGTGCTTTATGCTCATACACTTGCAGGTCCATGGACCCAAATGTGGGTAAACTGAGTCAGTGTGCATCATCTCTATACCACCTCAACAATCTGAACAACTGGGCATCAGCAGCCATTGGTGGACAGCTTATTTTCCTTTAATAACTTCCTTAATGATCTCTGGCTACAGATTGACTAGTCTATTAAAATGAAGGCAGATGTGAGTTGCAAACCTCATGCTCTTTCTGCAACTGAAACTACAACCAAGGTTGTAGCTGCCTGCCTTCTCAGGGTGGTATTGAAGCCTTCTCCAAGCAGCATCTGGAAGGCAACTTTTCTGACAGTCTCAGTGGCACAGACATCTTAAAATCCGAAAAAGATTCACTGTGGTTAAACATTTATTGGCAACTCATAAAATGGTAAGTTCCTCCCATCCCTAGCAGGTATCCAGTAGGAGTCTTTGGAAACAATTGTTGATTTGAAAGTCCAGCATCTTGTATCCCACACCAAGAACATTATAATGAGACACAAATGAACTAGAAACAAAGGAAGAGATATATACATCACTGTCAGCTGATCTTTCAGGAGTATGTTGAAATCTGCAAAGCTTTTTCATGTTGCTCGTTTGCCATGATTTGTTACCTTCACCAAGATAAATACAATGATCTCTTCCCCCAGTTCTTCTATCACTGACTGGTCTAAAGTGAGATAAAACAACCTCAAGTCTGTTTTGCCTTTGGAGATTATGCAAGGTATTTATGAGGAGGTGACTGGGTGACTTTATCCAGGATCAACTCATGTGACATATGCCCTTTTTTCATTGTTCACTAATCAACACCAATGGCCCATATCATCTACTCAACTGGCACAAGAATGAACAGTTATTTGGAAGTATCAAATAGATATGCACATTACAGTCACAGTTAATGAGTTTATCACTGAATTTCCTTTGTCCTTGAGTCTGTGGAACTGATACTGGACATCACATTTTTCCTTGTTTCAATGGAACTCATCAAAATCTCCAAAAATTACGTTCAGAGATGTCTTCCTTAGCCTTGTGTTCACTGATGCACCCATGAAAGTGATGTTCTGTGGACATCCAAGAATCATCACCCCCTCCAAGTCTGACCCACCATTGGCTGGCCAGTGGCCAATCAGATTATCTCAATGGCATGAACCAACAGTGGGCTGTGGGCACTGCACTGTGATGTCACAGAACCTGGGACCTGCAGCCATGCTGGGCTAGGACAAGAGGTAGAGACAGAGAAAGAGATGAGCCATTCTGAGAAGGAAGATACAGGTGGGCTTTTCTATGTTGGTGCCTTGCAGTTTAGCTCTTTTTTTAACTGTATGCTCCTAGATCAACCCCAGACGAACCACTCTAGCTTTCAAATACCTCTTGATTCTTGAACCTCCCTAAGTAATCATCTCTCCTTCCTGATATAAGATGACTTTCCCTGGAAGACCACTCCACAATCTTCTGGTAACTTCGTGAACTTAGGCAAGTTATCTAACTTCTCTGGGCCTCAGTTTCCCCATCTGTAAAACAGCAACAATAACCCTCCCCCTATTCCACAGAGTTGTCCTGAGGACCAAAATAACAAATTCATGTGAGAGATTTGTGTATATTGCCTGAGACATAAAGCACACTTAGTAACAATGACTGATTATACTGGGCACTTCATTTGTCTGAATGACTAATGGAAGATTGGAATTAGGATGGGATCAACCTGTATCCAACCCGCTGCTCCCTCTGGTTTGAGAATGGCACAGTGGTGTGGTCGTTAATAGCAAAAACTCTGGGGCTGGTCTGAGGTTAATGAGGTCGCCTCATCACCAGACAGGTATTTTTCTCACCTAACAAGAGGCAAGTTGCTCCAAGGTGGGCTTGCGTGAGGTACGTGGATGTGCTTTGGTCAAGAATTAGGCCAAAGCAGACATCAGGCCTGCATGACTCTGCGGGATTCGTGAGCAGGTGCACACCTCCACTTATTATATAACCTGACTGTGTAAGCTCAGATTTGGCTCTATGCCACTATTGTCCATAAAAGTATAATCGTCCTGCTGATGTTGTATAGGTGTTGTTCGTCTTGGCTTAGCTTGGCACGGCACGGCACAGCTCAGTGCTTGTGCCCAGAGAGAGAACATGAAACTGCTGATGCTTGTAAGGGAAAGCTACCCGCCTTCAAGGTGGGCAGTGGGAAGCCAGGAATGGGCTTGTAAAAAAAGAGAAAGAGTTAGGCTTCGAACCCTGACAGAGCTGGCCTTGCAGGCCAGCGAGTGCAGCTGCAGGCCTGTGGGTGGCAGGAGCCACAGAGCCAGAGCAGAGAGCCCAGATAAAGGCGTAGAGTGTGAGAGAGCTGCTGATGAGAGAGCTGCTGAATAAAACCATATTCACCTGCCTGCAGCCCCCCGAGGGTTCTTTCACCTATGCATCCACTTCCCTCAGACCTCGACATAGGCATGACAGCTTGTGACTCAGCAAGTCAAGAACTTTGTATGCTCGAAAATTCTTTTGGCTTTTTCCTCACAGGCATGAGATGGCTGCCAAAGCTACAGCAATCTAGCCTTCACTTAAATCACCTGAAATAGAGCTGCAGGAAGAGTTCTTCTCCTCCCTCTTTCCTCCTCCTCCTCCTCATTCTTCAGCCCCTCCCTCTTTATCTTCTTCCTCTCACTCATTCTCTCTCTCTCTCTCTCCCCCTCCCTATTTTCAGGAATGCTAATAATCTCTAGAAGTCCCAAGCAAACTTTTTAGCTGCAGGCCACATTCCCGTGCACTAGCACCAAGAGATGCTGAGAGATGGACATCTGTGAGAGAAGGAATCCGTGGTCAGGGAGAGAGGCCCAGGATGGATGCTGGGTGGCCAACCCAGAGTGCCATCCCAGCGATCCCTGAATTCTCTAAGGACAGGACATGAAGCTGTGTATTCCCAGAAGATGCTTACTGTCTGTGTATTAATAATAACATTAAAAACAGCAGCAACCATAATACCTGTTTCAGAGTCACTATACTGCAAAGTTCTAGGAGGCTCACTAACCCTGAGAGTGCTGGGATGGGTCCCCTCTGGGAATACGTGATTGGAGCTACTGCATCAGTCCCCACTGTGCGACATCTGTACCAATGACCTAATTCATTCCTCATGAAACAGCACGATGGGAGTGCGTGTGGCTGCAACTCCCCTTTATAAAGGAGGAAGCGAAGCATGGAGAGGGTTTTTTCCATAGGGATGAGAGGTTACGATTTATTCTGTACTTTACCATCATTAGTATCTGCAGCCAAAACATGTTTCTTGTAGAGATTTTCAAACTAGCTGGACCAGAGGCAACGATAGCGGAGAAGGTTTACTCTCTAAACACAGGTAGTTCTCTTAGGGTAGCCTAAGGGTCTAACCTCACCTGGACCAATTCAACTTCTGCAGTTTGCCAGCTACTTGATTAATAGCCACTGTCATTCACTATAGCTGCAGGCCACATTCCCATGCACTAGCACCAAGAAGACGCTGAGAAATGGAAATCTGGGGGAGAGACGGAATCCTTGAGCAGGGAGAGAGGGCTGGGAGGGATGCTGGGTGGCCAACCCAGGGTGCCGTCCCAGGGATCCCTGAATTCTCTAAGGACAGGACAGTATAAACCCTGGCCTCAATATAAACCCAGGTGTTGAGCAATTAAAGTCTTAGGGAAAGGTGCATAGAGCTTGTTCTACTTGAAAATCATGGGCATCACGAAACAGTCAACAATACCGGCTCACACAGCAAGGCAGAGGAATCTGGATGCTTGCCAGCTACTTGTGAGTCTCTTCCGTAATGCAGGGTTGTCACTGACTGTTCAAGCGCTTCACTTTGCAGCCCCTGTGCATGGAGGCAGGGCCATGTGGTTAGTTCCCACTAAAAGATGTGAGCAGATTGGTGTGTTTCACTTCAGGGATAAGGACTTCCTATGCTGAAGAGACAGGCATCTGGGAGAGAGGAAATCCATCACCAGGGAGAGATTCCTTCTCACACTCTTCTTTTTTTCAATGACTTTACAAACCATGTGTTGAGTATGATGAAGCCACAAGAGGGAATGCATCATATCCCTCGAGTGACCATGTGAGAGACAGGGTTGTGAATGAAAGCAACCAGAGACAAAACAAGAGCATTGGGCTGTGTATCAAAAAACAAATTAAAAAATCCCATGGTTTTATTGCTGGACTACTGACAGGTGTGGGGTGGTTGCTATAGGACGTTAGCCTATCTGGCCAATACACATATCCTGTCTCCAGGACATGAACCAATTTAAAGAGGAAAGAAGCTCAACATCCAGTTAATATCTGGTTATTGACTAGTTTCAATGCAACAGTTTTATCTGCAAACCAATTTGTGTGTAGATGTGGCCAGATATGCACAATTATGCCTTTCTGCTCATTGCAAAAATATAGAAAAACAGTACAAAGAATGATCCTTGAATTGTGAATCTTTCAGAGTTTTGGCAAGAAAGACACGACGCACTAAAAAGGGGAAAGTGATGAGAGTCTAGAGAATGGACTGTTTGCACAGATCGGAGGAGACCTGAAGGTAAAAACAAGGGACAGGGAAGCGCGTCAGGGTGGTAGCAGGAAGCCCGCTCTCTCTGGGCCAGAGGGGAATGGAAAGGAATACGTGAGAGGGGTGCAGAGGGAGCTGCAACTATTAGGTACAGACACACAACAGGAGCTGTGGTCTCCAGCAGAGCAACTCAGGCTCTGCCACCTGTGGCCAATCAGACAGTGTGGTAGGCACCTTCATATGCTGCTACCCAGACCCTTTTTTGATGAAGGGTGTGTTGCTGTAGCTTCAAAGAGTGCTGTCACGGTATGTAGACTCCAGCTGCAGCCCCTTCAGGGAGTATCTGAGCTGCTGAGAGTCATCATCCCCAAGGACAAGCCCCTTCCCAGAGGGCCCAGACAGTGGATGGTTGCTGTGGGAGTATAAAGGTCAGACCATCTCAGCCCACCTTCGGGAAATCGCTAGGACCATCCTGCATCCCAAGCTCAACACAGAGTTGGCCATGCTTTTCTGGGCCTGCTTCAGAGCTCAACCTTTCCCTCTGCCCACTCCTGCTTTCTTTCCTCCCTTTCCAAGGAGTGGCTCCCAGACTCACTCCCCAGTAAGCATTCTGCACACTAACTTTTATTCCAGAGTCTTTTTTTTTCTCAGTGAACCATCCAGAGATGGGGAGAGAAAGCGAGGTTGTAAACACCCTCACCTCTCCCTCTCTTACTACTCTTTTACCTGCCTGCACCACCCATTGGCCAAATCCAACTGAAAACAAGAGGGTGAGGGAAAGGAGATGATTTTTAGAACTTGTTTAAAATAGGGCTAGACAAGGGCGGGGAATACATGTTTGTTCTTTTAACCATAAAAGGAGCTCGTGTATCTAGGGAAGAAGGAGAGTGGGAAGCCGTTAGCTGACAGTGTAGCAAAAGCAGTGCCCCTGATGAAAACAAATATCTGGATAATAATTTGGTCCAGATGAACAGCCAGATGCTGATGAGAGTTTATACAGTCCCTTGTTAACATGAATCTGTTTTTCTTTTGTGGTTTCCTTTAAGAATCAAAACTTCAGAGCAAAACGTGGGAGATGCATGTTATCCACAGACTCACGTTCCTGTAGCAGGGTATCTCATTCCAGACAAAAACGTAGAGGTCACCTGCAACCCAGGTTGTCCCTTGTATACTCCAATCTGGTCAGTGAGCATCTGTCATGCATGCGCCCAGCAGTGGGTTTGTTTGCATGGGGCACACCTGAGACCCTAGTGCCTACAGATGTATTTATTTATCCTGTACAGTATTTAGAAAATGAAGCGTTTGACAACATTTGCAAGTTGGAAGATTTTTAAGAAAAATGTGGAATTGTGGTTTTCCTTGGAGAGGCCAATGCTGGGGTGCCACGGGGACCCCAAGCCTACTGAATGGCAGCTGTCTTGCAGGCCCCACCTCTCCTCTCCCTATTGCCCCTGTCACAGGAGACTTGTGTTAGATGCTGTTTTTCATTGCACCTGAGCAGAGCTAAGGGAAGAGCAAAGTGTTTCTTCTGCCAAAGTCGCTATCCAAGTGGGAAAATAAAAAGTAGTGTGGACCAGATGTTTCAAGAAAAGTGAGAGGGAGCATATTTTTTTGAGGTAATGATAAATATTTCTTCATGCCCCATATGTAACTGTGTCTGTGGGATAAGGGTATATTATGCTCCACTTGTTTACTCTCCAGCTTGGCCTCAGGTTGTTCCTGTTTGGAATCCTGCTATGAGCTCTATATTATGCCAGAGCCACTAGAAGGAGTAACAGTCATAAGGAGAGGAAAAACTCATAGGAAACACGTGTTGACTGAACAACTGATGGCAATTTTATGCAGAGTAATAAAAACCAGTGCAGGTAAATACAAATAAAAACCTGGGCTTTCAATATATTCAGAGATTGGAGTAAATAATATGAGCTGGAACAGAAAGGGAAGCCTCCTGGAAACGGTGACAGACTGGGTTAGGAACAGCTGGTTAGGCTTGTGCTTTTTAACTTCTTCATCATAATCCATAAGAAATAATGCTGGATGTGGTAGCTCACACCTGTAATCCTAGCACTTTGGGAGGCTGAGGCAGGAGGATCCCTTGAGGCCAAGAGTTCCAGACTACCCTGGGCAATGCAGCAAGAACCCATGTCTACAAAAATAAGAAATAAAAAATTTAGCTAGGCATGGTGGTGCACACCTGTAGTCCCAGCTACTTGGGAGGCTGATACAGGAGGATCACGTGAGCCCAGGAGTTCAAGGCTGCAGTAAGCCATGATGGAGCCACTGCACTCCAGTTTGGACAACGGAGCAAGACCCTCTCTTTAAAAGAAAAAAAAACACCAAATACATATTACATTAGAATTTATCCACCCCCCCCACACACACACACAAATACAAATACAAACACCTATAGAATTTAAATCAAAATTTCATTAAGAATATACACCTTTGTTCCAAGAACCCTGACATATTTTATTCTATTCCATGCATTTAAAAAATGATGGCAGTCCATAAATTGATGTAATTGATTACTAACAGTTTGCCAATGGTCTACACCTGGGAAATAGTAATAACCACTGAATTCGGTACCTGCAACTGGAACATTCTATATCTTAGAAACATTTCAGGTCTAGCTCTTTTCTCCTCTCGTTTCTGGATTTTCCCTGTCCCAGGCTCTGTAATACTGCCCATCAGGGAGGATGCCACAACGGCACAGATCTGGGTTTTTAAGCATTTAACCGAGGACTCATTTGATGAATCTTTAATTTTTCTGGTAACCGTGAGACCTCTCAAAGATACTGATCTCTCATGATAAGAAGTGTTTCCTGTCTTAGGGTGTCCAAGGAACATTAGATGCAAAAAATCATTGCCAAAACCAATGTCATGAAGCTTTTCTCCCATGCCTGCTTTTACGAGTTTTATGGTTTCAAATTTATGTTTAAATTTTGAATTCATTTTGAGTTGATTTTTGTATATGGTGTAAGATAAGGGCCCCGTTTAATTATTTTGCATGTGCCTATCCAGTTTCTCAAAACCATGTGTTGAAGAGATCCTCTCATAATTGGGTCTTCTTGGCACCCTTGCAGATGATCAGCTGATGACCCGTGCATGGATGTGGCACCAAAAGCAGAGGCGACACAAGCAGAAATGGACACATGGTACTACCTCATACTGATAGGCTTCTGAATAGCAAAAGAAATAAGCAACAAAGTGAAAAGGAGGCCCTACAATATAGGAGAAAATGTGTGCAAACCATATACCTGAAAGAGACCGAATATCCAAAAATATAAGAAACTCCCAAAACTCAATGGCAAAACAAACAAACAACTCAATTTAAAAATTGGCCAAGGGCTGGGTACAGTGGCTCACACCTGTAATTCCGGCACATTGGGAGACTGAGGCTGGTGGATCACTTGAGGACAGGAGTTCGAGACCAGTTTGGCCAACATGGTGAAACCTTGTCTCTACTAAAAATAAAAAAAAATTAGCCAGGCGTGGTGGTGCATGCCTGAAATCCCAACTACCCAGGAGGCTGAGGCACAAGAATCATCTGAACCTGGGAGGCAGAGGCTGCGGTGAGCTGAGATTGTGCCACTGCACTCCAGCTTAGGCGACAGAGTGAGACTCTGTCTTTAAAGAAAAAAAAGTAGGCCAAGGATTTGATTATATGTTTTTCCAAAGAAGACACACAAATGGCCAATAGGTATATGAAAAGATGTTCAACATTACTAATTATCAGAGAAATGCAAACTGAAACCACAATGAAATATCACCTCACACTTGCTAGGATGACTATTACAAAATAAAATAAAAGGTAAGTGTTGGCAAGGAGATGGAGAAATTGGAACTCTTGTATACTGTTGGAAGACATGTAAAATAGTGCAACCACTATAGAAAAGTATGGAGGTTCCTCAAAAAAATTAAAAATAGAACTACTGTATATTCCAGCAACCCGATTTCTGTGTATATGAAAAAAAAATTGAAATCAAGATCTCAGAGAGGTAGCTGCACACCCACATTCATTTTAGCATTATTCATAATATCCACGATTTGGGAGGAAAAAAAAAAACTAAATATCCATAAATGGATAAATGGATCCAAAAAATATGGCATATGCATGCAATGGAATGTTATTCCGCCTTATAAAAGAAGGAAATTCTGCAGTGTGCAATAACAGGAATGAACCTGCAGGACAATATGCTAAGTGAAATAACTGCTGCTTACATGAGGTATCTAAAATAAACTCACAGAAGCAGAGAGTAGAACAGTGGTTTCCAGGGGCTGGGAGACGGGGGAGTGGAGGGTTCCTGCACAACCTGTATCCAGTTTCTGTTATGCAATACGAATAGGTTCTAGAGCTCTTCTGTACAATATAGCGCCACACGGTACACTTAGAATTTGCTGAAAGGATCTGAGAAAAGGAACACCACCTTGCTCTGAGTAAAGCAAGGTCCTTTGCATTGCCCAAACGGAGAAGAGCCTCAGACTCTCCTAGTTTGACAGGATCATGTTCAGGGTCAGTGGCAGGGACATCAGCTCCCCTGGGCCAGTGAGCAGTCACCCGTTTTGGAGAGAACCAAGCTGAGACTTCTTTAACAAAGAAAGGGCACTCTCTCTCTCTTCCAGATTCAATGACAGTGCCTCCAGCAGGAGCACCTCTGGGCTGCCACCTTCAGACCAGAAGAGACTGTGGCAAATTTACCGATTCTGATATGTGACTGCCCCAGACACTTGGCAACGTGTTGCTTGGAAAGGAGCTGCTAACTCGTGTGCTGAAGCTATATAGAAAAAAAATCAGTGCCCAAAATGTTGCTGTAATTAATTAAGGCTTCATGAGAAAACACAGCTGTAGGTTATTAGTAGTTGAGCCTTCCAGGCCTGTTTCATAAGGAATTGGCTTCTGTGACCCAAGTCTGATGAGCCTGAGACAAGCTTAGCTCTACAGCATTGAGCTGTGAAAGGCAGGTTGAAGTCCTTCTGTGGAAACCCTGGGCTCCTGCAGACCTATGGTTGTGCTATTTCCCAATGCCTTAGTCCCTTGGCGGGGCTGAGAAAGCAGGAGCCAACGGGGTCACGTGGCCGCGCCTGAGCCAATCACCCTTGCACTGGGATGGCACACACTGATGGGTCGGCCCTGGGCAGTGCTCCCACCCTGCAGGTGTTTGGAGTCTGTGTATGAGGGATGTGGTCTTGCTATGGGAAAGCAGGGAGCTGTTTCAAAACCCAGGGGACAGGACTTCAAGGAAGAAAAATAAATCGTTTCAATTACATAGACTGTGGAGGATTCGCAAACATTTCTGAATTCTCAGGAGCACTTCCCAATGCTTGGAACACAGTTTCTGGACACTTTCAGTGCACAAGAGAGTGGCCCCCGTTATCCACAAGCATGCACTCCAAGACCCACAGTAGACACCTGAAGACAGGATAGTACCAAATTCTATATATGCCATGCATTTTTCCTATACATACGTGCCTATGATAAAGTTTAATTTATGAATTAGGCACAGGAAGAGGTTAACAAATAAGGACTCATAATAAACTAGAACAATGTAAACAACATACTGTAATAAAAGTTATTTGAAAGTTGTTTCTTTCTATCTCTCTCTCAAAATACTCCATTGTGAGTAATATTTTCAGGCCATGACTGACCATGAGTAACTGCAACAGAGGGTAAGAGAGGACTACATGTACACTACAATATAATATTCATCATTAGATGCAAAATGTTTTTACACAATGGTAAAGCACAGCACAACATTCTTTTAGTAAGGATGCAGGATATGCGCAGAATGACACACTTTCACACACACAAAAATGGTGGCACTCACACACACACACACACACACGAGCACCGTGAGCAAAGCCTACATTTTGTAAAACTAGACACTCTCCCAAGCTCTGACCCTGGTCTCTCAGGACACACTTCACTCAGGAAGTGCGATTTCACCATCAGCCAACATGCAAATTCTTCTAATCCTGTTTCTAATAAGACTAGAAGTTTATAAGAAAAGATTTTTCTAAGCCTTCTACACTAATGGACCTTTCAGAATGCTAATTGTTCCATTTCCGACATGTGTCCTTGAACTAAGTTCATTTTGTTCTTGCTTTTAAGCCCTGTAATTGATAGGCAGACAGTACTTAGCTCAAAAAGGTACACTCTGGCAAGCACACAACTTACAACTAAATCATCCTTTTATGGCCAGCACGCCCCTCCTATCCCGCTCTTCTCTGGAAGGCAGATTTCCCTCAACGTTTCCAAAATGAGCTAACTCCTGGCCCACGTTAAGAATCAATCTCTCTTTCTCTCTCCTCATTTTCCTTTCCTGGATACCTGGATAGGGCTGAGGACCCGAGCAGTGGTGACTCCATGGTTAGGGTATCAAGAAAGAACGTGGGTTCTTTCACTTTCCCTAAGCAGAGTGATCATGTAATCTATCAACCAAACCAGGACACCATGGAGAGTAAACAGGGCTCCACTGATACAGTCTTAGGACAACTGGCACATATCCGACTGTCCTAGGCAGAACAAGAGGTCTAGACGCCCTATGAAGCAGCGCTTCCTAACCATCGTATTACAGTTTCTACTATCCACGCTCCATGATGCCTCTCCTCTCTTTACTATCATGCCCCACCCCGGTCAGATGCCACCTCCTCCATGGAGACTTCCAGGTCCGGCGATTTCTCCGTCTTCAGTTTACCTAATACTTTGCCTCTTGGAGTAATGACTTTGGTGTTGATTTTGCTGATTTCAATCTCCCTTGTATTGATAGTGACAGAACTCAACCCAAACCAGCTAAAACCAAAAGGAAATAAATGTGAATATTAATTGGCTTGCCTGACTGAAAAATTCCATGTTTTGGTTTTAAGTGCCTCTTGATCAAGAGATTCAAATGAAGATTGAAATCTTCCTTTCTCCCTCTTTTCCTCCCTCTCGTGAACTCTTGGCTCTGTGTTCCTATGTTATGGCTTCAATTTCAAAATCTCTATTTTGGAAAATCAAGGCTGAGATTCTATTGGGACCCCACACCCTGAGTAGCTTCAGCCCCATCCCCTTTAGATGAGACACCTTCTCTGCCTGACTCCAATCTCCTTCTTGAGGACCGGGGTATCAACTGCAGAGACAGAGGGAATGAGGCTGGTTGAGCGAAGAGAGCAGATGTCAGCCACCCTACCATAACTTCTGCTGAAAAAACATTCCCCTGAGGCTAAAAAAAAATTGATACCAAAAGAGCCAGCAAATATACACACATTGCCTGAGTCTCAAGTTCTCTCTGTGACAACAGTGCTCCTTCTTTGGGGCCATTTCTCCACCTGGCCGAGGACAATAATTGCCATTAGACAGCTCCCTTATTAAAAATCAGCAGATGGCAATGAAATAAACTGTTCTTATTAACACTGATACCCTTCTCCTGCTCAGTCCCTGGTAATTTTCTTTGCCAGGAAAGAGGGAAGGCAGGAGACATTCCCAAATCAAGCCTGCGGTGCCCAACGAGATTAATCTCAGGGAACGGTCAGCATTTGTAGCACAGATGCCCTCATGTCATTAAACCTTTTGGTTGCCCTTGGGTGGGCAGCATGAATCCTACGGCTTCCAGGGCCAGTGCAACTCCCATGCAAGAATGTGTGTGTGTCCCTGTATGCATACTTCTTTTTCTTTGTAACTTCATTTTCTTTGTGACTTTATTTTCTCTGACCACATCTAAGATTGCTTCATATGAAATAGCTAAAAAGGTGGAAGGTAATGCTTGAATTATTTGTGCATCATTAGAAAATAAATGGCCAGGTGCAGTGACTCACGCCTGTAATCCCAACGCTTTGGGAAGCCAAGGCAGGCGGATCACCTGAGGTCGGGAGTTCGAGACCAGCCTGACCAACGTGGAGAAACCCCATCTCTACTAAAAATATAAAATTAGCCAGCCGTGGTGGCACATGCCTGTAATCCCAGCTACTAGGGAGGCTGAGGCAGGAGAATAGCTTGAACCTGGGAGGTGGGGGTTGCGGTGAGCCAAGATCACGCCATTGCACTCCAGCCTGGGCAACAAGAGTGAAACTCTGTCTCAAAAATAAATAAATAAATAAACAAACATTTTCTCTCTTGTACGTTTAAGTTTCTCAAAATCCACTTTGCAGGCTGTGTTTAGGACTCAAATATCAGTTCACATTCACATCAGACCTTCAGCCACTGGACCAGAGCATAGCATCATTCTTCAGGACAGGTTAGCCTGCTGCTATTTCCCTTCTGTCCTGGAGGGACAGCCTGTGAGCCTGAGCCCACTGACATCCCTTTCTAAAGGACACAGTGTTATCCAATGTGTCTCTGTGGCAGACTGTAGATAAGGAGACACAAGGTTATGCATCTGGCACCAAACTGGGAGTCTCTGTTCACAGACCCTAGGCCCTCTCCCTCCCTGGCTGTCTGGGTTGGGCTTGTGGTTGGTGAGGGAGCTTCCTACAAGGGCCACACTCTTGTTCTTCCCATCAATGCTGGGTTCTGGCAGGACCACATGTCCTTTGTGAAGATGAAACGTAACAGTCAGCTGTAATTATTATTACCATATTTGCACAGCTACCCTTTTCTCATCCTTTGAGTTCAACAGATGTCTCTTTTGGTTGCAAGTGACAGAAACCCAAACGAAAAAGGCTCTGACCAAAGAGAAATTTATGGGCTCCTGAAACCATATATCACAAAGAGACTCGGCCACGGCTGGGGTGTGACCTGGACTCTTTCTTGGTTTCTCCTCATCACTTCTCTCTGTCCTGCAGCCACACACTCCCAGAGGGGATTCTTTCAAGAACTGCAAACTTGCCTGCAGATGCTTCCTGTCCCCTTTCTTACCGGATGGGGTGATGGTCCCACGTCTCTGACTGTCACCCAGGAATTAGGAACTTCTAAAGTTAATGAGTCATTTCTGATTCAATTTTGTACACATTGTGTCAAGCAGAAAGCCTGGTAGTTGTACTTACTGAATACCTACTGGCTGAGTGAATGAGGAATGTCAAAATGGAAATTTGATCAGAAAAAATTAGCCAAATGGGGGAAAAAATGTGATTTTTGTTTCTGTTAGATGGTGACAATGGGTTGATTAACCCTACGGGTTTGCTTTTTTAAGAAATTAATCACAAACTCCTATTTGTGTCATGTTTTGTCCTTTATAATGAGCTTTCACCTAGGCCCACATAATTTGCATACCACCCGCCTGAGCAGGTGGGTCATTTCATGTGTTTCTGGGTTTGGTGACAAACTCCCAGAGGCTGGAGCCCACCAGACCTGGATATCTCATGGGGTTGTCTCACGGAAGTTCTAACCCCTGGGGTCCCTAATCTCCTCATCTGTGATATGGGGGAGAGACTAGCAGTAATAGTTTCCACCCCTACCCCCAAGCACGTTGTAAGGATGGACTAGATGCTATAAGGAATCGCCACCACCAGCGGCTTAGAACAGCACTGATTTTTTCTCTCGCACTTTCATAGGTCAGAATTCCATCCTGGGCCTCACTAGGCTTCAATCAAGGCATCTGAAGGGTGGTGCTTCTCTCTGGAGCCTCCAGGGGAAGAAGCTTCCTTGCTCGTTTGTGTTGCTGGCAGAATTCAGCTTCCTTCATTGTAGAACTGAGGTCCCTGCTTCCCTGCTGGCTGTTGGCTGAGGGTCATTTGCAGCTTCTGGAGGCCATCAATGCTCCTTGCTCGCCTCCTTCCTCCATCTTCAAATCCAGCAATGCCAGGTCAGGTCCCTGTCACCCTCCAAACCATCCCTGCCTCCACTGCTGCATCTCTAGGTTTCTTCTGATTCACTGTCCTGGATCATCCAAGATAATTTCTTATTTTCAGGTCAGGTCAGTTCAGTGCCATGTGACATATCCACAGGCATAAAGGCAGTGGGGAGAAGATCACAGGGTCCCAAATCCCACCTGCCGCAGGGACTTAGGCTTCCTACCGGCAAATCTCAGCACTGGGCTTCAAGAAGACTTGGTTTGTCACGGCTGAGAAATACAGTGATTGCAAGAGCAGATTCTGATGCCAGACTTGGCCAGGGTTAATCTCATCTCCACACTTTCTAGTTGTGTGATCTGCGGAAAGTCACTTACTGCCAAATACCTCAGTTTCCCCACCGGAAATATGGATATAATTATGTGTCTTCCTCATAGGCCCTTTGTGAAGATGAAATACAACTGTCAGCTATCATTATTATTACCATATTTGCACATATATTTGCATTTTACTGGTATCTTTTCTACCTATTATTGAAAAGCTATCTGTAGAACAGTTTACAATCATCCCAAGCACAAGGCAGGGATGATGATAATGATCTTTTACTTTGAGTAGAAAGCATTTTATCTACATTACATAAAAGTACCCTAAAAAAAGTCTCTGTAAAGTGGATACTCCCATTTAACAGATGAGAAAACAAAGACGAGAAGAGGTAAGGGGCTTATTGCATATCTTTAGATGTCCTAGACCAGTAGGGGTGGGGAATAGTCTGCCCCAGTGAGCTAGGGGGACAATGGAACCCTATGAGTCATCATTACAAGCTAGTCTATTTTGGTAGATAAAATAATTTCTACTCAAAGTAAAAGATTGTTATCATCATTCCTGCCTTGTACTTGAGATGATTGTAAACTCTGTTCTAGAGATAGATATCTAGTAATAGGTAGAAAAGACACTAGTGAAACAAATAAGTACAAATGTTTGTGTAAATATGGTGATAATGATTATAGCTGACATTTATTTTTCACCTTCACAAGAGACCTATGAGGGAAACACAAACACGGCAGCCACACTGGTCTATGGAGCTGCAGTTTCATATGGAAATTAGTTATACAGCTCAGGTGCTGGGGAAAACGGGCGGAGAAACTTTGGACCAGACCAGTGATTTCCAACTCTGGCTATACGTTAGAATCAAGTGGACAGCTGAAAAAACAGACCAAGGTCCAGCCCCTACACCAGTGAAAGTCCGACTTAATCTGGCACTGACTGACAATATTCTTTTAAAGCTCCCTGACGACATTCTAATTTACACTAAGTATTGACAACCATTGGACCAGATTAGGAGTTCCTGGAGGATTAAAACAATGTATATTTCATCACTGTATCTCCTAAAATGCCTCAACTGCATATCATGAAATAAATATTTTATTTAATAAAGCAGGAAGCCCTGCTCCAGGCAACCTAAATTCTGCCCTGCGCCTCACCTGTGACCTGCAGTCTCTATGCTCAGGGTCTGGTTCTACCATCTTTCCTTTACTTAGGGTTCACTGCATCCCATTATGAAATTTCACCTTCATGAAGGCCTAAAGAGAAGCTGTGCCCACAATCCCATTCCTGAGCTTCCCAGGCAGAAGTCACTCTTCACCTCAAGCTCTTCTTCTCTGCTTATTCTCCAAATCCACCCAGAAACCACTTGCCATGGAGGTTTCTGGACAGCAGGTCTCAGCTCCCATAATGGACTGGAGCTCCTTAAAGGCAGGTCCCAGCCAGGTCAATCTCAGCACCCATAACCTGCAGAGTTTATTGAGCACCCTGCACACAGGAGGTGCTCAATGAATGTGCTGAATATTGTAGGAGAGGAAGGACTGAAATCCAGGCAGAAGCTCATGTCATGTTACACTCACTACTGAAAACAGAAAATGAGTCCTGCTAACTGGAAGGACATGGGGAAGGACTGAAGGGAGGTCTAAATAAATGGATTTCAGAGAGCAGGGCCCTGGGAGAGCTTCGGACATCCTGAGGAGCAGAAAACCACTGTCAATCCAGCCAAGGAGCTGGTGTTGGAGAAAAACAGCTCCACGTGTTTCCCTTGCAGCTCTTTCTCCTCATTCCCAGCAAAAAGGAGAGAATGTGATTGGCCCGACCTGAGTCTCATGACTACGGCTGCAGGGTGGGGCACTTTGACCAACAGCCACACCTAGAGGGTATTCATGATGGGAGCTGTGGTTCCCGAAGGGAAAATTGAGGAGCTACCCTAGAAGGAGGGATAGGTGCTGGTCGGGCAAAAAATAGTAAGTACTTTTTTGTGAAATCCTCCTCCATACTTTCAGTCCCCTTTTGTGGGATGGAGGAAAGAATATTCAGGTTGGAAGTAAATGTGGCTGGGTGGGGTTCCATGGCAATTCTTTTCTATGGATTATACATGAAATGCTTCACACCTGGGTATCATCCCTGCAAACCTTCCCCCTTCCCCAGTCGACACCCAGTCAATCACACACCTGCAAATGATCCTTTGTTTCCTCAACCACATGCTGGGGTGTGGTCACACTGGTATCACCTTCCTTCCCAGTCCTGGCACTGGCCCACACTGAAGCCTACCTTCTCTCTGATGGGTCCTCCATGCAGCCTTAGCACTTGAATGACAGCTGTCATGTGCCCATCTAGGCTCTCTGCTCATAATTTCATTCAAAATATTAAGGAAGGACAGTGGCTGTACCCATAGTCCCAGCTACTTGGGAGGCCAAGGAGTTCAAGTCCAGGCTGGACAACATAGCAAGACCCTCACATCTTTAAAAAAAGGAAGGAAGGGCTTTTTGAGTCTCTCTTTCTCTTGTTGAGATAGGGTTTCACTTTGTTGCCCAGGCTGGAGTGCAGTGGTGCTAGGTCACTGTAACCTCGACCTCCACAGATCAGTCAATCCTACCACACCTGGCTAATTAATTTCTTGACTCCCTCTTGACCCTGCTGGGTATCTTTTCCTCCAGGTTCTTTCTGTTTTGTTGTATTTTCTTCCCACCTTTGCCTTTCCTGTTAGAGGTTTTCCTCCAGTGTTTGGGAGTTCTTTGCTGACTGTTCATATTTAAAGGTGAGAAACTGAAAAGCCTCCCTGAAATTCTGGGTCCAATAGCAGGACTTGACCAGTGGGGGGCATTCTGGAGGGTGAAGGGCTCGCTTGGCTCATTTCAGGATCTCTGTCAGTATTCACAACCTCCTGTTTTTGCAATTTCCACCCAGGCTCCTCTGTCTCTGCAGAGACTCCAGCCTGGAGGGAGGGCGTGGACGGAGCTGGTGAACCTGGCTGCCTGCATTCTGCAACTGACCTCCAATGGCAACCAGGGCAGCATCCAGGCTAGTAGTGGGATCAGGGGGATGGTATCCAGATATTCTAGAGTCTCTTAGGGAACCTGCTGCACTCATGCCTCCATTTTCAGTTGGTCATGGTGCCCTCAGCACCTGAGACTTTTCGCTTCTCTGCACAATGAGCTTAATTTAGTTTTGGTGGTCCCCAGTGCCGGGTTAACCTGTCTTTGGTTGGCTAAGTCAGTTACCACTTAATCCATTTGGCAACTCTCAAATTCTATGACTGCCATTTTCTCTCCCTTTGCTTTGTTCTTGTGGGTTTATGTCATCTCCCACTTTTAAAATAAAATGACTTTCATGTATTTTAATGGTATTTCTGAGGAAAGTAAAGTAACACAATGGAAATAATTATATTTACCTAGAACGTACATGAACTTTTTATTTGAACATACAGATTAGAGAGATGGAGAGGAAATTATGTTGATAATTCAGTGCTGCCTCTGAAGACATAGGTGTCTCTCCCTCTCTCTCTCCTCTCTCTCTCTCTCTCTCTCTCTCTCTCTCTCTCTCTCTCCAGTGGAAAACCACTGCCCTTGGGAGGTAGTAGTGAGGTAGGACTGGGCACCTGCTGGCTGGGTAATGTCCAGCAAGTGACTTAGCCTCTCTGGATTGCAGTTTCTCTATCTGGAAAATGAGGATGGTCATAGAGTTTTTTCTTGCCTGGGGCCATTGTGAGGATAAAATGAGTTAACAAATGGAAACACCTATCACAATATCAGGCACCTAATAACTGCTGTGTTTGCTATTTAGTGTTATTACTCTTTGGTTTCAGGTAGAGTAAAGGTTCTCATTCATACAGACTGAAGTGCACGAGCTCAGTCTGTTACCAACTGCAAAACAGTTTCGTCAAGTCGAGAAAGACAAAGCTTGGCTCCATATGATTCTAATTTCCCCTTCTTTTCTCATCTATTTATTCCTGACCCCCATGATATGAGTTAGGGAAGCAGAATCTCTTTTTATTTTATGGCCTTGTTTTCCTTGGTTGGTGTCACACTATTAAACCAAATGCACATCCCGGCCTTTAGAAATTCAGCGTAGAGGGACTTTAATATCTCTGCAGATGGATGAGGGCAAGAGCTGTCAACAGTGTGGCTTAAAGTGAAATCCCCTTTTCATGAGCTCATGAAGACAAATGGCAGGAGTCAACTGCCACCAGTCAAAAGGGTCATTAGCATTTTCTTTATTTTAGAAATATTTCAGGCACTTCTTTAACTGCACTCCAGTCAGCTAGCTGGGTGTTTTGTTTATGACCTCCTTCCAAGTCTTGCTCAGCTGTCTGAAACCCAGCCAGGGAGTGACCACAGAAAAAGTACTATTGAATTCAACAGACAGCGACTGGATTGGATTAAATAGTTCATTTGACATTTAAGAATACCTCTGATGCCACTTTTCTGGTTGTACTCCTGCTGAAATGTTGTCATGAACTTGTTCTGGCCCCTGTCTTTTGCTAAAAATCAACTTACTTAAAAGTCAAATTTAAATTCAGAAGTATTTCCAGCACAAATTTTTGACTTATACTGAAAAACCAGAAACTCTGATCCTACTGGCCCCACCTGCCCCCATGGCAGGAACCAGCTGAAGCTGAGGAGCCAGTGCCCTTTCAGATGGGGCTGTCCACTCACAGTCCCCACCACCACCTGTTCTCCAAATATATTACATGACCGGTCCCTGAAGTCCTTTGGATGTGTGATTCTCTTCTCACATTTACTCCTCAAAAACATTAATCCCTTGTTATGTTACAAGAACTGTACTAAGCCCTGGAAATAGAGAGAGGGACAGAACAGCATCCTTTTCCTCAAAGAACTCAGAGTCAATCACAGGAAAAGTGTAGAAAAGAGTAAGATCTAATCAAGTGATATGTGGGGCATAGGGAATACCAGAAGCTATGAGGACCTGGAGAAAAAGCTTATTGCAATTGCATTGGTCAGAGAGAAATTCTCAGAGCACGTGATGCCTATAATAGGTAGAAGTAATCAAAGCAAAGAAGCAAGGACCTTTCTTCCAGGCACTTGGAGAAGCGTGAACTAAAAGAACACCGTAACATCATGAAACTGTAAGTATTTCCTAACCCTCTAATGACTCTAACTTCAGGAGCACTTAACGGCTCAAGTGTAATTTAAAGTCTTTTAATACTTTTCTGTAAACCCCAAGTTATTTAATACTATCTCATTCACTTAACTCTCTATTTTACAGCACTAGGCTGCCCAGCTGACTGCAGTTACACATGAGCAAAGGTTGTCTTATTTGCTTTTCATCCACATTAAGTGCTGGGTTCATGAGGGGACCCAGCTATGGGTTCTACCTGCTGGTGTGGCTGCCTATCTGAGTGTGTGAGCTAAGAGGAGAATTTCAACAAAAATGAAGAAATAGCAAAGGCTATACCCTTAGTTACCCATTCTTCTGACTCCAGACTGTAATGCTCTCCCTGTTAGAGTGGAGAGTTGGCTACTCTGGTGCCGCAGTACTGAGTACAATGTCAGGAGAAAAAAAACAAAACAGGTGTACTTTACTTTTTGTGCAATGAATCTGCTAGGGTTTGCACCTGTCCCCCAAAGTTTTGTGTTGGAAAGTTAATTCCCAATGCAATAGTATTGAGAGGAAGGGTCTTTAATAGGTTACATGGCTCTGCTGTCATGAGTGGATTAATGTGCTAGCTCAGGAGTGGGTTTCTATTAAAGTAAGTTTGCCCCTTCCTTGCCCTCTCTCATTCTGCCCTCACTTGCCCTCTGCCTTCTGCCATGGGATGATGCAGTAATTTGGCCCTCACCAGATGCCACTGCCATGCTCCTGTGCTTTCCAGCCTTCAGAACTATGGGCCAATGAATTTCTACTCCTTATAAATGAACTGTCAGGTATTCTGTTATAGCATCACAAAGAGACTAAGGAAGACAATCAATAAAAAATGAAGGAGGTGTGGAAATTATTCCTCAAAATAAAAGAAAATGAGATTGCAAAAGCTGTTTCTCTAATCCAGAAGTTGGCAAACATTTACTGTAAAGACTTACATAGTAAATATTTTAGGTCTCTGTTGCACCTAAATATAACATCATGCTCAATGTTTCTGTTATAAGGTTATTAGATTATCTTATAGGGTGAAAGTAGCCACAGATGATATGCAAATAAATGAAGATGGCTTAGTTCTAATACAACTTTATAGACACTGAAATTCCCATTCTAAGTTTATTTGCACACATTACAAAATAATATCTTGTTTCAATTTAATTTCAACAACATTTAATAATTTAAAAGTAATTCTTAATTCATAGCTCATACAAAACCAGGTGGTGTGTTAGATTTGGACTTCAGAAGACCATTTACTGAGCACTGCTAAATCACTTTGAGCAGATTCTCAGCTCCTGGAGTTCAGCTGTGGAAAGATAATCACCTGTTGAGTGTAGACCTTCTGTCTTTCATTAACAGAAACTAATATATATGGAAAAATCAATCTGTTTTAACTTAATCTAACGTGGTTATCAAAGGCTCCTCTCCCTTTATTATCTAATGCAGAAGTACAGGCAATAAAATTCCACACCGACTCCATTGGGAAGCCAAACAATTAAACAACCAGGCAATTAATGGTATCATTGAAAACTTTTCCATTATGTTATTTAGTACTCATCAAGAAAGGTTGGACTTTCATAATTCAAATGCCCTCACTTAAATGTCATTACTTGGAGCCAAAGGCCTCTACTCACACAAAGGCACAAGGCAGGCTGGGGCAAGGGATGTGGAGTCTTGGAGTCATTCTCACTGGACTAGGGGCCTGATGAGCAGGTAGCAGCCCCAAGAAGCCATAATGCAATGTAAGCCTCTAGTGGACCCTTTCATTTTCATCATCTCTGAAGACCACTCTGAAACTCCTTCCCAAACTGTCCCTAAAAAACAGCTTACAGACCACGTGGTTACCATGACCTCTGATCACTGATACTTCTTAATAGCTGGCTGACCCAGCCACACTCAAGGGATTCCAGCCTTCATAGGTACCATTTATCCTCTTTCTCTCACATGCTAGAGATACTACTCAAGCCAATGCATACCTTGTGTCTTCCAGACTCCCCAGGGGTACAGCCTCTGCCTTTAGCATGCACTTCTGGTCCCCACTGGAGGTTGATTCAGTAGGTTTGGGGTGGGGCCCATGAATTTTCATTTCTAACTTCTTCCTCAGCATAACATTATCACCCTGAGAATTGGGACATGCCTGTTACCAAAGCAACTAGGTGTGATACTTCATGTGTGGTCTCAGCCCAGCCTCTGCTCTGTTTACCTAACTCCATCTGGGCCCTGCTTCTCACTCCTGTGGTCAGATGACCGCTTTCCTTTTTTACTTTATCTTTATAAGATCAACCCAGCAGGCTTTGTGTAGGATGGCTTAAAAATGATGTCATTCACTGTCTATTTCTTCGCTCCCATCTAGTCTCCTAAACTTCCTCCTTACAGCATACCCTGCCTTCTTATCTTGCACTTTGTTGACAGATCTCTTCATCAACGCTCACGCACCACTCAGCTCCAGACCCTGGAATTATCTCACCATGACCTCTACCTTTTCCACTCAGAGAAAGCCACATTGTCTGTCAGTCTCTCATCAAGGTGTACAAAGCTGATCAAACTACCTCAGTCAAGGTATAATTGACTGATATGTCTCTGTATTCCCAAGGGATATTTGTTCTTTTTCAGCAAAGTCACCTGAGCGACCAAATTTGAGGATATTCCAAGAAAAAGTTGGAAAGGGGACTGCAGGGAAGGGTGTTTTCAGCTCTCTCGATTAAGGAGGAGGCCTGGGTTGCACCATCTGATGCTCCCATTTGGGCATCAATTCACTGAACAAAACATCAAACCAAGCACAGAGTGTATGAGCTCAAAATGTGGACAGTGCAGAAAAAGAAGCACCGCGATCTGAGAATGCTGGCCTTGGTCCACCCACGACAAAACTTAGAGTGAAACATGTTCCCACCGTGATCCCTGGAGTCCTCATGCATTAAATAGGGATAATAACACCTCCTGCCCAGCCAGGGAGGACTTCTGGCACATGGATTGGAAGGAGATGCATGCACCCCTCCACTGATTTTCTGTAAATGTTTGCTCAGAATTAATTCAAAGACTAATTTGGAAAGGCTAAGAAAAGCCAGGAGTGGAACATTCATTTCTCCATCAATGCTACGAGCGATTCTGCTCCAGCCCCTATAGTATATCCCACCTAGATAAAGCAAAACCTGTGAAGTTTACTGGACCCTTCCTAGTTAGGACAGAATTTTGTCTTTCTAACTAGAATCATGTTTTCACTCTATCAATCAGGTCCCATAGTACATTAGTACATTTATCAAAACTAAGATGGAGGCTCACTCTGTCAGCCAGCTTGGAGTGGAATGGCGCAGTCTCTGCTCACTGCAACCTCCCTCCCCTGGGTTCAAGCTATTCTCTCGCCTCAGCCTCCCAAGTAGCTGGGATTACAGGTGCGTGCCATCACGCCCAACTAATGTTTGTATGTATTTCACCAGCTTTTTTACTGCTGATCTTATTTTAGGATCCAAACCTGAGTATCACGTTGAATTTACTCATCATGTCTCCTTAGTTTCTCCTGGCTCATGGCTGCTTCTCAGACTTGCTTTGTTGGACATTACCTTAAGAGAGGTTTGATGAATATTGGCCAGTATTACTAATATTTTATAGAATATTCTCAATTCGGGTTTGTCTGATCCTTTTCACGTGATTAGACTGAGGTGATGTGTTTTTGGAGGAAGGCCACAAACATAAAGTGCCATTCTCACCACATCATACAAACATCACGTATTGTCAATATGACTTGTCACTGTTGATGTTAATCTTGATCATCTATTTGGGGCAGTATTCGTCATATTTCTTCATTCTAACATTATTCTTTCTACACTTTTCCAACTCTATTCTTTGAAAGCAAATCACTAAATCCAACTCTCATTCATGGGAGGGATGGTGAAAATTAAACTCCAGCTCCTAGAGAAAGGAGAGAGTAGCTACATGTTTTGTAATTCTTGCTTAAGAGAGATTTGTCTTTTCTTCCCCTCTATTTATCTGTTCAGTCATTTCTTTATATTAGTAGTGACTTACGGATCTTCATTTTATGTTTGGTTGCTCCGAGGGTTCCCACTTTAGTCCTCGAGAGCTTTTTTGGCTTGTCACCTGCTTCTTTGACATAAGCTGTCCTTTTGTTGTTTTGAGCCCTCTCTTACATTCGGCCCTATGGCTCTTCTTGTATCTTCCAATTATTTTTAAGTGAATTTTTGACATTGAAACCTTTGTCATACTGGCACTAGAAACACTTCTTTAAACATCAATATTGAAAACAATGGAGTTTGAAATTTTATAGTCTTTGTTTTTCTATTAATACAATGAGATGAAACGTGATTATGGAAGAAAAAAATGTTCTTCCCAGGGCTACTAGATAAGTCTAAGAAGATCTGAAAGAAGAATACAAAGTTTTTGGGTCAGGTGCAGAGGCTTATGCCTGTAGTCCCAGTACTTTGGGAGGCCAAGGCAGGTGGATCGCTTCAGGTTAGGAGTTTGAAGCCAGCCTGGCCACCATGGTGAAACCCCATCTTTACTAAAAACTCAAAAATTTGCTGGGTGTGGTACATGCCTGTAGTCCCAGCTACTCAGGAGGCTAAGGCAGGAGAATTGTTTGAACCTGGGAGGCAGAGATTGCTGTGAACCAAAATCATGCCACTGCACTCCAGCCTGGGCTACAGAGCAAAACTCTGTCTAAAAAAAAAAAGAATACAAAGTCTTTGTCTATATAAAATTATCTTCCCCAATCTGAGTGAGACAGAACAATGGCCAATTCAACTAGCTTAGAGTCATACAAAAAGTAAAACCCGAATTTATGTAACATGGAATCAACCAACCTACACAACTTCAACCCTGCCAGCCCTCCGTAAGGAACATCAGAGGACTCGGAGTAAAATCAGAAGACCTCCTAGTTGTGTATAATTCGTACTAAGGAAAGAAATCATAGATTAGTCTTGGTCTTCTGGACATCCTGCAGGTTCTCTCATTATCCCACTCCCCAAGCCAATGTTGACCTCAAGCAAGAGTCAAAGTATGGTGACACAGCCACACCCCGACATTTCACAAGGACTTGGAGAAGAGACTGCTATTTGTAAGACCTATAACCTCTGGAGACGTCACACGCACTCACAATCAGCAAAGCCAACTTTCTCCTTAGGTCTGGAGTCCGTGGGAAAGAGCCGTTCTCATCCTCACCCGATTATTTGATTGAGTCCTGGGTCCAGTGGGGCCAGTGACCAACCTCACAGCATATGACTGTCCACCCACCAGTCTCTGCTGCCTCCTGAGAGCCACAGTAACCTTGGGGGAAAGGTAGACCCTGGAGCCCAGAGACCTTTGTCTTGTCTGTTTAGGATGGGCAGCTAGACATCCTCTCATGTGTAGTGCAGTATCAGAAAGAAAATTGAAGTGATAGAGAATTTATTTCCCAGGTAAAATCACCAGGCTTCTGGCTACATGTCAATATATTCCAAAATCCAAACTAACTCAATGGAAGCAAGGGAAAAAGAGAGGTTGAGAGAAATTTGGCATATTTTGCAATATTCCTTTGGAATTTTGGAATATATTGTATTTCTGAATACAGCAGATTGTAATCTACCAAAAAACACGTATCATGTTCATTTTGAGTAGTATTCTTGCAAGTGCTTTTATGCCTATATAAAATGTATCCTTGATGTGATATTATGACACATACATGACATAAATCACATATTACAGACAAATTCATGGTGAAGAATATCAGTCTTCCTCCTACTCTTCTCTTCCCCCACCCCCCAAAAAAAGAGCTATTTGAATTTTTTTTTTTTTTGAAATGGAGTCTCTCTCTGTCGCCCAGCCTGGAGTGCAATGGCACAACCTCAGCTCACTGCAACCTCTGCTTCCCAGGTTCAAGTGATTCTCCTGCCTCAGCCTCCTGAGTAGCTGGGATTATAGGCGCCCACCACCATACCCAGCTAATTTTTGTATTTTTAGTAGAGACAGGTTTCATCAGGTTGGCCAGCCTGGTCTCAAACTCCTGACTTGAGGTGATCCACCTGGCTTGGCCTTCCAAAGTGCTGGGATTACAGTGTGCACCACCATGCCCAGCCTCTTTTAGTAATTTTAGTCTTGAATTTTCTGGTATTATCTTCCAGAATATCATAATGATAGCATTTATCAATGTTAGGCAATACCTGTGGGAATTCTGCTAGGACAGATGGGATTTCTTTTCTATTCACATGGCCTCTCTCCTTCAGGGAGTGAGAGGATTGCTTTTAGTTCTTGTCACCAGCTTCCTAATTCCACAGAAGGTGCTAATGTCTCCATTACTTGTTCCTTTGCCTTTGAGCAACACACTGAAATACCACTCTAGGAAGTAAAGATGCTTGAGCTTTCCATATCTCATCACTCTTCCTTTTTTTCCAACTGGCCTCCTCCTACTTTCTGTCAGCCACATTTTTAGTTATAATATAGCATTAAGGTTATTAAAACTTATACTCCATCCAGCAAATATACCCAAGACTTCAGTACATTCTCCCAGGTTGACTCTTCTATCAGAAGCCCATTAAACAATATTTGCATAAATAGAATCTGCTGTCTGTAGGTCCGCGAGGATGAGGCAAGACAGCGGATCCAAAATGCTGAGTCCAGGGCTTCCCTGGTACAAACTGACACCCCAACCAATGACATTTATCTGGTATTAGTTTCAAGCTCTAAGCTATTCCTGGATGTGTTGACTGAACAAAGTATTATGTAACTGTCTTTTGCCATCACTAGTCTAAAGCAGTGTTTCATTAGCTGTTATGTTAAAGATTATTTTCTTAACCTTCCTTGTTCCATAAGCATGTGTTAATTTGATGTATGTGTAGTGTGATGAAGAAAATATTATTCTTTGAACAGCTGCTGCTAGCAATTTTTTTTGTAGTACGTATGAATCTCCACCCATGAACTCAGTTCTGGAAAAATGGAAACTTCTATGTTTATGTATGATTATATGACTCAGGTTGTCTTTTTTATTGCCCAGAATGCTTGAGAAAATATCAGTAAATGCAATGCTTTCCCACACTTAATTTTTGGTTGAGTTGTATCTGAGTTGCAGGACATTAATATAGTACAGAAGAGAGTGTGTGGGTGTGTGGGTGTGTGTGTGCGTGTGTGTGTCTGTGTGTGTGTGTGTGCTGTGTCTTGTGATCTCATCATGGCAGAATTCCCAAAAAGTCGACTACCCTTGTCTGATTATCTTAAAGTCCGGTGGTTCTCCTTTCTAAGTCTCTACTTTCTTGATGCATGAGAATTATTTCTACTAAGGAAGCTCCATGTGATGGTAGGACCACTTCTATATCTGGGCACCTCTGCTGCCACTATATCATGTTCAGTGTGGAAGACATCGTGATGCTGGCTTGGGCACATTTTTCAAGACATACTACATGGGGATTGCTCCCTGGGCTCTATCTAGAACATGAGACAGAAGTTCCATGTGCTCTCAGGCTCCACAAACCTACCTGCCTTGTGCAAAGAGAGTGGAGAAAGCAGGTTCGGGACTCCTTTCTTGGTTGGGTAAACATCTACACTCTCCTTATTCACCCTCAAGCTCTTCCCAAGTCCTTTCAAATGGAGAATCTGTTTCTTTGGCAAGAAAGGTTGCTCTAGTTCACCATGTGTTTTCTCAAAATATTGAACCATGGCTTCGTATGGACATCGATAAATCAAAAGAGATGTTCAGTCAAACAACTGATGCCGTCTTGTGTACCCTAACCGTGCATGCCAGAGCATCTTCTGGGGATAAATGTCTTTAGATGGCAGACTTTTGAGTTTCAAAATCTTTTCTCTACTTTGGGCTGTAACAACATTTATGTGAGGCAACTGAACCCAGAGAGTGTAGCTGCCCAAGTGGAAGGAAGGTGAAAGAATAATAATAAATACAGGAGAAAACTCACTGGTTGTTATTTTAAATTATTATATTGCCAGTCCTCCTGGATAGAGGCCAGTAAATTTTAGGAGACTATTCTGACAAGCTAACTTTGAGTAAAGACTGAGACTTCTGGCCCAGGAATTGTCTAATATGAAGCCCTGGGAGGAAGAAACCTTCCTAGAATAGTTATCATCATAGCTTCCTGTGTGCCAAGCATGGTTCTAAAACATTTTGTGTGTATGGGCTTGTTTAATCTTCACAATAATTTGTTGTCTAGTTCCTGCTACTTCAAAACAGAGGTACAAGAGGTTGAACAACTTGCTCAAAGTTCACAGATAAACACGGAGGAGGGATTTAAGTGCTGCTGGTCTGAGTCCATCCTCTGGACCACTGATAGGTCAGGCCAGGTTAGATTATACAGCAGTCACAAATATTCTACCCTGATCTCAGTAATTTATAGCAACAGAGACTTATGTTTTCCTCATGCCACATGCCCAAAACAGGATCACCCACTGTCTTAAAAACTGCTGCTTACAAAGGTAGTCAAAGCACTGTAGAGCATCTCTAATGGGCAATTACATGCTTCCTCTCAGAAGTGGTGGACATCACTTCTGTGACCACTCATAGCCCAGGACGAGTCACATGACTCCACTCGACCCCAAGGGAGTAAGACACACAGCCTCTCCATAAGCCCTGGGGAACCACATCTGGCCATATTTGGGGGCCACCCTTGTGACCATTCTGCAGAGCTGCCTGCCTATCAGAACTGTGAAAACAGGCATGAGAGTTTCTGTAAGAAAATAAAGTGAGTAAAAAAGGATGGGACACAGGTGAACTTGGGAAAGGCAACAGAACCTTGCTGTATGATCTAGGATATTTTCAACAAAGTCTACCAAAGAAAGTCATAAAATTATGAATGCAATTAATATTTGTGAAAATTAGAAAGGAGTTTATTGCAGCATCCTGGCTGATCTGGTGCTAAAGAAACTCAGACCGGCTGGGTGTGGTGGCTCACGCCTGTAATCCCAGCACTTTGGGAGGGCAAGGCAGGGAGATTACCTGAGGTTGGGAGTTCGAGACCAGCCTGACCAACATGGTGAAACCCTGTCTCTACTAAAAATACAAAATTAGCCGGATATGGTGGTGCATGCCTATAATCCCAGCTACTCGGGAGACTGAGGCAGGAGAATCACTTGAACCCAGGAGGCGGAGGTTGCAGTGAGCTGAGATTGCTCCATTGCACTCCAGCCTGTCTCAAAAAAAAAAAAAAAAAAAAACAAAGAAACTCAGACCACGTGTACAGGGAGGCTGCTGACACCTAGTGGAACCTGATTCTCTGATGGAACTGGTTTCACTGTGCAAGGAACCTGTTTCCTTCACTACACAAGTGGAAATGTCATCCTGGTGGGCAGGGGGATGCTTTACTACCTCTTTGCAACCATCTGCCTTGGCAGGTGCCTGCACTGGCCTCAGCGGATCACAGGAGTTGCTGGCATCGGGGAAAGCAGGGTGCTGAGTCAGCAGATCCTCTGGAAGGGGTTCCCTCGAGGGGACACTGGAATTGCACAGGCTGCCTAAAAGCAATGTTGATGGAAGCCAGCCCCTTTCAGTTTATTTTTTTTCATACTCTCTGTGGTTGGTTTTTCATCAGAAGACAGGTACTTGCCTCAAAGACGTGTGAGTCTTTGTGGGAGAGGGCAAGGAGCCAGGGAGAAGGCAGGGCTGGTTGTGTTGCCTCCACCAGAGGTTTCCTTATTCCTGTGTCTGGGTGAATGCCTGCTCTGGGGCCATGGGTGCTCCTGACCATGTGCTGCAATAGTCTCAAAGATGAACTTACTCCCTTGTGCACCAGAGATGCCAAATGGAAATGCTACTGGAGAAGGGGCTGGAACAGTCACCAGGTGGTGCCTCCAGGCACAGATTAAGGGGAAAGTCATAAAGCATATTGAAGGAGTCTAGAGATATTTGAAAAGAAAGGTACCTTCCAGCCTGGTCCTAGAAAGAAACGGATGGCTCACTTACAGGAGTAATTAAAGAGGTCTGAAGGAGCGGAAGGAGAGAGCCCTCGCTGGAACCCAGCAAGAGCCACAGCCATGGGAACGGAGCTGTTTGACAGCAAGGTGGCCTCAAGGAAGGGAGTATCAGCAGTGAAATTAGAGGGATGGAGTCAGGGCCTCCTCTCCTTGCACACCTGACCTACCACAGATGCCTCCTTTTCCTGCATTTCACTAGAAGGCAAAAGGCATGGAAGCCTGTGTGATGCAAACCAGAGGGGCGCCCCCTCCCAGGGCACAGAGCAGGTGAATCAGATACCCAGCACATAGCAATGAATACCCACTTACTTGCTCTACTCCTTCAGGATGAGCTGGGCATGTTTAAACAGCTGTATTGAAATACAATCAACACACCATGAAATTCGCCCATTTAAACCATACAGTGCAACGGCTTATTCAATATAGTTTATTCAGGTATGTGCATCCATCACCACCATCAGTTTTAGAACATTTTCCTTAAACCAAAAAGAAACCTCATTGCATTTTTCAGTCACTCCCTGTTTGTCCTCAACTGATCCCCACAGCCCCTGGCAACCAACAATCTACTTCCTGTCTGTATAGTTTTACCTGTCTGGAATATTTAACATAAATGGAATCATATCCATAATATCCTCAACGTTCACCCATGGGCTGGGTATGGTGGCTCACACCTGTAATCCCAGCACTTTGGGAGACCTAGGCAGGAGGATGGCCAGAATCCAGGTGTTTGAACCAGCCTGAGTAATAAAGCAAGACCCTGTCTGTTCCAAAAGAATTTTTAAAAATTGAAAACTAAAAATTTAAATTGACCTATGTTTTAGAATGTATCAGAACTTTATTCCTTTTTAATGTAGAAGTATATTCTATTGTATGAATAAACCACATATAGGTGTCCATTAGTCATTTGATGAATATTTGGAGTCTTTCCCTCCCTTTTTTTTTTCCTTTCTTTCTTTCTTTTAGCATATCCCGAATGCAGAAAGTACTTTTTGGCTATTATGAGCAATGTTGCTGCAAGGAGTCAAATAACCTTAACTAGCTCCTGCTTTCATCTCGCTGGAGTCTCTCGACGTTTACTAGGCAGTCAGTCTCTACCTGTAGCTGGAGAAAGTAGAAGGTAGCAGATGAGACAGAGAGCCAAAGGATAAGTCAGATGTGATGCACTAAAGAGAGACTACTGAATACATTCTAACAATTGTCATAATGTAGTTAACTTGCAGACTCAGGGATGTTGTGCCACAGAAAAAATTCAAAATAAAATATCCCGTTGGCTTAGTGACTTTGCCAATTCAGTAATGCAAAGCTGAGATGACACTGTTTTTTTTTTGTTTTTTTGTTTATTTTTTTTTGGTTATTATTTCATAGTCAATGTGCCATTCTTAGGGAATAAGTTCCCAGTCTGAATCATTGGTGGCATTACAATGCCCGGCTGCTTATAATAAAAACATGAAGAAGGAAATAATTTTAACCACTTCCGTGAAGAAACCCAGCTGGACTCAAGATCTTCAGACTGAAACTATGGTTTTCCAGATAAACTGCTGGGTAGGTAAGGAAAACAGTCAAGATGAAAACAGGATAAGGGCAGGTTCTTAGGCCAGGGGATGAAAACTCACTTAGCTTCAGAGGCCAAAGAGTAACCATGGTAAAATTTTGGGCAATAGGAAGATGGATTCAGTGTTAAGTTGCAGGATGTGCATCCTGCCTGAAAGCATTCAGAGCCATGTATTTTTTTAATTCTTTAATTGCTAAAAAAAATATTTTAGGACAAATTTAGCTACCAGTAATGACTTTTGTTTGAGACACCACAAAGGCAAGTCTTAAGCAATAATATACCGTCATATGTATATTATTATTATCTTCAATGGATTTAAATCCCCCAGCCCCCAGGGATTCAAGTTCAAAGTTCTATGAGCTCACGATGGTTTCAGATAGGAGCCCCGCCCCAGGCTTAGGAAGGCTTCAGTTTACGCAGAGCCCAATGCATGAGACGGCAGGAGAAAAACACACTATGGAACACGAAGGCCACCATGCCCCCGCTCCCCTTCAAAAACCCGCAGTTTCTTCCCCTGTAAATGAAGATAATAACAGTACCCAGTACAATTGCTGGTTATCCAGAAAGGAAGTCATCTCACCATGTTCTTTCATGGAACACTGATCAATCTCACGCTGTCCTGTGCTAATGGTGTCTTAATATATGTCCAACCTATCTTCCCATTTCCTAATATGCAAAGGGCAGGATCAGTCTTGGTTTAGGTTCTCAGAAAACTTGAGACTGAGACAAGGACTTAGAGGCAGGTGATTTAGTTTGGAAGGTGCTCTAGGGGAGCTCCAGTGAAGGAACTGGGAATGTGAAATAGGAAAGTAAGAAAAATCAATAAAATGATATTTTATAAGGGTCACTGCTGCAGGCAGTGGGGGCTGAATACTGACGAGCCCTCTGAGAATCACAGAATACTGCCTAAAACTGTTGGTGTACAAAAGAGGCTGTATCTTTGTTTAATTGCTCTAAATTCTCTAATGGTGGAGGGTCACATCTGGAGGAGTCATCTTCTATGCACTTAAGGATCACACTTAAATGGGAGCTGAGTATGATTTCACAGCTTTGGGAAAAGCCTAAAGTGTAGCAGGCACCTTAAGGTGGGAGGCTGACCTTGAGTCTGATTGCACCTGGACCTGGCCCCTGTGGCTGGGACTGAACCAGAAATGTGCTGAGGAAGAGGTGACATTAGGCACCAAAGTCATCAGAGTGTGTGTGTTACTTATGCCCAGGTTCCTTGTCCTCAGTGTACCTTCATTTTCACAGAACAGCACCTCAGATTTCGATAAATAAAATAAAAACATGCAGATGGTAAAATGCAAAATGACTGCATCTATAAACACAGAATTCAAAGTAGTTTGTAAGTTTAAGAAGAATGACCCCTATTCCTGCTTTCTTTTCAATATATTTGCAAATGACACAGAAAACCTAACTCAATATGGCTTAAGTCAATAGAAGGGTTTATTGGCTTATGAAACCATCTCGTGGAATAACTGGCTTCACCAAAGCAAGATCAAACAATGATACCGGGACTACTTGGTGCCTGTCTCTTACTTGCTATATTCTCAACATTAGCTTTATTTTCAGTTGTACATAGCAGCAAACTGGCTGCCAACCACTCAAGCTCTGTGTGTGTGTGTGTGTGTGTGTGTGTGTGTGTGTGTGTGTGTATGTGTGTGTGTTTCTCTCCCACAGAAGACCACAGGGTTGAATTTCATGACTTTCACACAGTAGCATGCCCACCTGTGGAATAAGCAGAATGGTAAGGAGATAAGGAGCCTTTCCTTTGGTGGAGTCACTTGCCTATATCTGGAGTATATTCAAGGTATTGCTCCCAGGGAAAAGGTAAATGTATATTGGGTGTCAATTACAACTGATGTCTACTATTAGCAACGTATAGGACCTTTCCTTAAGTATAAATTTAGATCACAAACAGATGAGTTTTACTCATCTGGAGTCCAAGCTGTGCTACACAAATGCACCTTGCCTGTTCTCATCCATGGCAGAAGTTACTAATCAATCATGAACAGCTTTTCTTCAAAGATCGGATGCATCCTCAGAAACCATCTCAGCAGAGTGCTCTGGGCAGTGACTCCCAGCCTACGAGAATATATAGATGAGAGAAAATAAATTTGCCATCCATGATCATAAAGGGCAAAGGTTTTAGAGTCAAGCAGTCTTTAGTTCTCACTCCAGCTCTGTTCATTCCTTACTATCTGGGAGACCTTAAGCAAGTAGCATAATTCCTATGAGTCTCAGTTTCCCCATATGTAAACTAAGAAAATAAAATCAGCCTCATGTGGTGGCTCATGCCTGTAATCCCAGCACTTTGGTAGGCTGAGATAGGCAGATCATGAGGTCAGGAGATTGAGACCATCCTGGCTAACACGGTGAAACCTTCTCTCTACTAAAAATACAAAAAACATTAGTCAGATATGGTGGCACACACCTGTAGTCCCAGCTACTCAGGAGGCTGAGGCAGGAGAATTGCTTGAACCACAGCAGGTGGAGGTTGCAGTGAGACAAGATCATGCCACTGCACTCCAGCCTGGGTGACAGAGCCAGACTCCATCTCAAAAATAAATAAAAATTTAAAAAAAGAAAGTCTACATGGAAAGAGTATATTTATATTGAGATAGGAGGTGGGACTTTACTCCAGACCAGATTGGACACTGGCTGACACAGGGAATAGATGAAAGCAGCTATCCATAAGACACACACACCGGTGCCATGTCAGTTTACCATTGCCATGGCAACACTTGGATGTTACCACCCCTTTCCATGGCAATGACCCATAAGTATTCACCCTTTTTCCAGAAATGTATAAATAACCCACCCCTTAATTTGCATGTGATTAAAAGGAGATATAAATATGATTGTGTACAGCCTCTGAGCTGCTACTCTGGGCACACAGCCCATGGGGTAGCCCTGCTCTGCAAGCAGTAGTACCTCTGCTGCTGCTGTGCACTCCCCCTTCAATAAAAGTTGCTAACACCACTGATCACCCCTGAGTTCTTTCCTGAGTGAGGCCAAGAACCCTCCCAGGCTAAGCCCTAATTTTGGGGCTCACTTGCCCTGCATCAATATGGTTAGCAAAGTGTCACAAAGTAGGTATTCAATGTATCTCATTTTCCTCTTTCAGAAAGAGTTTTTTTTTTTTTCCTCTGGAGGGTTATCTTGGGTCTTCCACTTTGGAAAGGGAAGGCAAATAATTTATCCATGATAATCTACTGACTCTAACTCCCCTTTAACACCCATCCATGTGGAGAGACACCTCTGGACAACTGTTGTACTTGGAGGAGCCCATGTTAGCCTGTTTGTTAAATGTTCTTGTTCTATCTATGATTGGGTAATTGGTCAAGTTAATATACTTACAAGATACCAGCAAAAAATGTTAATGATAGTATTTGTGCCATAGATTTTTGCTCTCAGAGAAAGCATGCCCCCCACAGCACAGCCTGCTGAGATGCCCCGCCTGCTATTGAAACAGTTAAAGCAGGTCAGTAGCTCTCAGTGTGTGTATTTTTTTTCCCTCTCGGCCCATTTGTAGTTTTCATCTTTAAAGACACATAATCAATCAAACACGAGTGATTGCAGTAGCCTATATTGACCATTTGTTTTTTAAACATTGAAATTTTGAAGCAATCTGTGCAGGAATTTTTGATAATATGTTGAAAAAAAATACTGCAATTCTGAGAGTAACTTCCCTACCATGCTGCCAATTCCTTACCTAAAGGTGTCCATGCCTTTGGTTGAGAATTTGGCCCTCATTTGTATTTGATAACACTTAAAAAACCTTAAATGAAAAAGTAAAACAACTATTTTGCTCACTTTTAGAATTTTTATTTATGAATTTTTTTGTGGAGGAGGGCATGATATATGTGTCAGTATGCAGATGAGGTGCCGGTTTTCAGACTGTGTGTCTTTATCCTTGTGGAGTTTATTACAGAGTCTAGGATGTAGATCTTAAAGTACTCATTTCAAAATATATAATTTAACCACAATTATGATAAGATTATCTTTGCATATGTGGTGCCTTGAAGGTTATATTACTAGAGAAAGTCAATAGAACAAAAATATGCCCATTTGGAAAGATTTCTGCTAAAAATAATAGTATGTTCAACTATTAATATCCTAAATACTGAAGATATTTAATCACACATAAGACAACATCTTGGGACACAGGCAGTGCTGGGGTTGTTAGATTTTCTTGGCTTTTTTTCTACTGGCTGCAAATGACTCCACAGCTCCAAGCATCACGTTCTCAGATGCCAGCATTCCAAGAAGGGAGGACAGAGCAGGCCAAAAAGAGGCCTCATCCACAGTGCCCTCTCTCTTCTCAGTGCCCTCTCTCTTCTCAATGAGCTGTAGAGCTCATTGATCTTAGACTCAATTCCAACTAAGTACAGAAGAAAGGAACAGGATTCACCCAAAGGGGCAGGCAAATCATGATTCATCTTTGAAGCTTTGAGAGGGACATATCTTCCAATCTTCCATGGATATTTATCTGGCAACCCAGTACTTGAACAAAATCAGAGTACCATTTTCATGAATGAAGTAACCATGCAGTACATGCGCCCTCAATTATTATTTCTTTACAATATTGCATATTTGATGATAAACCTCATTAGCAGGAAATTCCAGAACTGCCCTCTTTGGACTTCCACCTAAACCAAATTGTTCAACCCTCATGGGAGTTAATATAGTCTAAAAGGAATTGGTATTCCTTGAAATGTCAAACAAAATAAATGGCCTGTCAGTCCACTGCTGTTATTACCCCATGCTGCCAGATGGTGCCACTGTTGAAGAATGGTTCTGTGCAGGTCTGCTACTATAATTCTCCGCTGCTGAGAAACCTATGCAGGACCAGTTGTTTGTGAAGTTAGAGTGCTTTGTACTTCATATACCTCTTTAGCCATTGTTTTGTGCTTGAGTATTCTCTGACTCAGCCAGCAACATACTACACAGAAACCAGCCATGTGAAACCAACCTTTGTGTCCATGGGTTAAACAAGTTTGCCAGCCTAAATCTACTCTTTCCATAGGATCTCTTTATTTTGTGGAATTAATTGTCATTTTCTCTCATTGGATCTCGATCTGTGTAGCCTTGTTCTCTCTAACTTCAAATCTTGTGATATAGGAAGTGGGTTATCCATTTTCCCTTCCAGGAGGACATGGGCTCATTTATCAAATTAACTTTTTTTTAGTATCATTTTGCTATATCATAGGAGGATGGGTGATATCTGTTGCTAATCCAGTAGAATGCAATTACCATCATTGTAGTACTCTTGTTTATCTTTTTCTATCCTCATCCACAGTGTGTGACAGATAGTGGAAGCCATCATCTTAAATTAATGAGTATAATCACCCAGTTCTTGATATATGACTCTTTTAAGACAATGGAAATGTATATAATAAAAGGAACAACCAAGATAAATTTTCTCCCGAACAAAGAAGATTCTAGTTGGTTGGTTGTCTCTCTGTGTAACAAAAGCAAGCCTGGAATAATTAAAATAAACCCCTCAACAGGATCCTCCTTTTGTCTTAAATGCCCTGTCACACATTAAAATAGTCTCTGAAAAGACTATTTTATTATAGCCTTATAGATAAATTCTACTTGTTAAAAGGGAATTCCCTTCACATTCTTTAACAGGAAATCTGACACCTTGGCCTAAGTGTCTTTCTTTGGCCTGTCTCACTGTCAGATACCTAGGGTACCCTTGGTAACAAAGATTAAGTGTGAGCCTTATATCTGCTAGCCTTTATCCTCCATTCAGGGAACTGTTTAGCTTTCCTAAGGTGTCTCTGTTGGTCAGCCTCATCCATGTGGCACATTGTCAACCAAACATGGATATTGCTATCCACTTTCTTGATCTACACCTAAGCAATAAGCCCTTCTGGACAAAGCCCTACAACAGAGAGGTTACACCACATGAAATGCCTATATCTTAAATCCTTCACAGCAATCCATTTCGTTTCCTGCTCTTTAACTTTCTCTAACTGCTACTTCAAATCATTTTTGTTTTCTTCTGACAGTCTTGCCTTCTCACTTACTCTTGGTAGATGACTGTGACCTTCCTTTTGCACAGAGAAACCTGGTCTTTAAAAGTCAAGGCTTTCCTTTTTCCTGTCTGTTGAAATAAAAATGACCTCTCCTTCCATCTGCAGCCAGATCCTCAGATTAAGGATTTCCCTCCCCATAGCTTCCCCTGCAGTTGACCAGTTGACAGTACAAATTCATTCTGCCTTTGTCCTGCAGTCAGCTTCCCCTTCTCAATCAAAGCCTTCTCATCTGAAATAGCTCTTCCATTCTGAAAAAACAACAGATAAAACTGTCTTGGACTCCATGTCCCCTCTTCATCTACTGTACTCTGTTCCTCCCACTCACAGTTAAACCTCTTGGTAGAATTTTCTATACAATCTGCCTCCATTTCCTGACCTTGCACTCCCACCACTGTTATCTGGTTATTACATTCCTTCCTTACTCCTTCAGGCTTCTGCCCTCAGCTCTTGCTAAAATTGCCATGTTGCCAATTCCGAAATATATATTTTCATCAAATCAAGATTTGCATTATATTTTAACAGCATTTAAAAAATGTTTGCAACCATCTTTTTTCGTATCTCTTAAAGCCTTACCTGTCCAAAAGACCCATTTTAAGTTTTACTTTCCTGACACTTCTTCTGATTCTTAGGTCATGACATACTTGCCTCAATTGCAGATTCACCTCCCTGTAATTAGCCATTATACATTGGAATTTCTCTTCAATTCCACTTGCAGAACCTCTCTACTTTATATTTTATCCCTAGAAATGCTCAACCTCCATGTGGGCTATTTTTCCCAAGTTATAACTGCTCAAAGAACCTCATTTCTTCCTTTTTTAAAACAGAAAACATCTCTTTTTATATTTGTTCACTCATTAGCATGAATATTTGATCAATAAACATTTGTTAAGTAAGTAAACAAATAGCCTGTTTTTCAACCAAGTAAAAGTCTACTCAAAAATTAATTTTTTCTGTGGGTGGGGTCAAGATGGCAGACTAGAAGCAGCTCATGTGCACCACTCTCACAGAGAGGAAACAAAAAGGCTAGTGAACGCTAATTCTGCAGGTTGATTGTCTCAGAAACCATGTCAGGATCCATCGAGGCAGCAGAGGGACACAAAGAGCAGAGAGGAGTGAAGCTGGGCACAAGCCTACCTGGGCTCAGCATGGAGCCAAGGGAACCTCTCCAACACAGGAAAGCGTGCATAGGTGAGAGCCTCCAGGGGGATTCATGCTTTCCACAGGCACGTGTGCAAGACTAGGAATGGGATAATCCCCCTGCCCTTGTTGCATCCCTTATTGCACTTCTATACTGAGGCAGAGAGCCAGTCAGATGTTTTGGAGAGGCGAGTCTTGAGCCCAAGGAGGCTGCTACAAGTCTTAGGCCCTTGGAGAAGTAAACCAGCACTGGCATCATAGCCCCAGTAGAGGTCAAAGTTGCCTTGCCTGGAGCAATGAGATTGCTCCACCCATGCTTGCCAGACAGAGCTTGGCACCAGCTTCCAGCCCAGAGGTCCTGCTTCAGCACAAACTCAGCCAGCTATTGCACTCAACTCCACCACTGATAGCTAGGTGGGCAACATTTGCTAGAGATTCCAGCCCCGTTTTCCCACTTCTGTGTGAACTCAGCTAAAGGCACAGCTTGCTGTTGTTCAAGGAAACACCCAGATGGCAGAACACATGAACTCACTTGCTCCTGCCACTGGCAGCCAGGTGGGCAATGCCTGCTAGAACTTCCAGCCCAGTAGCCCTACTTCTGTGTGAACTCAACTGGAGGGTGCAGCTTCCTGTTGTCCTGAGAAACACCTAAACAGCAGAGTGCAGGACCTCATCCATTCCCACCACTGGTACTCAGGTAGACAGCACCTGCCTTCTGGCCCAGTGGTCCTGCTTCTGTAGAAACTCAACTGGTGGGTGCAGCCTCCTGTTGTCCCAAGAAACACCTGGGCAGCTGACTGGGCATCCTCATCCACCATTGCCACCAGTATCCAGGTCAGCGATGCATGCTAGAGCTTCTGGTCTAGCAGTCCTACTTTTGCCTGAATTTGCTGAGGATCATAGCCTCTCATTGCCTGGGAAAACCCAGACAGCAGGGAAGGCAACTCCTCCAACCTTCACCTCTCATAGCCAGATGGGCCACACCTGCCCAGTGGTCCTGCTTCTGCCTGAACTCTGAGGGCAGGCATAACTCTATGTTTTCTTAGGAAGCACACAGATAGCAGATTAGGGCCAAACATGGCCCGTACCTGAGGGAGCCCCATAGACTAGATCACCTAAACAAAGAAATATGGGCATGGAGAAATAATCAGAGAGTGCCCCTCCAAGTCCCAGGAATGGATTAGAATCAAAACCAGTCAGTTGAACCCATCTTATACCATGATCTAACCCCCAAGAGCATCAAAGAAGAAAAAAGCAAAACAATCTACCGAAAGCACAGCAGCTTCAAAGACTGAAGGGACATTAGCCCACACAAATAAGAAAGAACTAGTGCAAGAACTCTCACAACTCAAAAAGCCAGAGTGTCTTCTTATCTCCAAATGACTGCTCTAGCTCCCTAGCAATGACTCTTAACCAGGCTGAAATAGCTGAAATGTCAGAAATGAGTTCAGACTATAAATTGGAACAAATATCATCCACATACAGGAGCTACTTGATTCCCAACCTAAGATATCTAAGGATTACAATAAAACAGTACAAGAGCTGCTAGATGAACTGGACATTATAAGAAAGAACCAAATGGATCTGCTAGAGCTGAAAAGCACACTAGAAAAAAATCTATAATACAATCATAAGAAATAATAGCAGAATCAACCAAGCCTAGGGAAAAAAAAGTCTCAGAGCTTGAAGATTCCCTTCTCCAAAGTCACTTAGTAAGAAGAAACAAAGAAAAAACAGTAAAGAAAAATTTTTTTAAATTTGAGAAATATAAGATTATGTAAACAGACCAAATCTACTATTCATTTGTGTCCCTGAAAGTGATGGAGGTAAGTCAAGCAACTTAGAGAATATATTTCAGGATATCATCCATAAAAATTTCACCAGCCTCACTAGAGAGGCCAACATTTCAGTTCAGGAAACACAGACAACCCATGCAAAATACTATGAAAGAAGCCCATCTCCAACACACATAGTCATCAGATTCCCCAAGGTTGACATGAAAGAAAAAATGTTAAAGGCAGCTACAGAGAAAGGGCAGATTACAAAGGGAAGCCTATCAGACTAATAGCAGACCAGCAGAAACCCTAAAAGCCAGAAGAGATTGGGGTCTTATATTCAGCATTCTTAAAGAAAAGAATTTTCAACCAAGAATTTCATATGCAACCAAACTAAGCTTCATAAATGAAGAGGAAACAAGATACTTTTCAGATAAGCAAATGCTAAGGAAATTTATTACCCCCACACCTGCCTTACAAGAGGTTCTGAAGGGAGTGCTAAATATGGAAAGGAAAGACTATTACCAACAAAGTACACAAGTACAAAGTACATTACCTACAAAGAATACTGAAGTACATAGACCAGTGACACTATAAAGCAGCCACACAAGTCTGCATAATAACCAGCTTAAAATATGATAACAGGATCAAATCTGCACATATCAGTACTAACTTTGAATGTAAACAGGCTAAATGCCCCAATGAAAGGCACAAAATAGCAAGTTGAATAAAGAGGTAAAACCCAATGGTATGCTGTCTTCAAGAAACTCATCTCACATGCAATGACACCCACAGGCTCAAAGTAAAAAGAGGGAGAAAAATCTACCAAGCAATCACAAAACATGAAAAGGTATGAGTTGCTATTCAAATTTCACACAAAACAGATTTTAAACCAATGAAGAACAAAAAAGACAAAGAAGAGCATTACATAATGGTAAAAGGCTCAATTCAACAAGAGGACCTAACTATCCTAAGTACATACATACCCAACACAGAAGCACCCAGATTCACAAAGCAAGTTCTTAGAGATCTACAAAGAGACTTAAATAACCACACAGCAGTAGTGGGAGACTTTAACACCCCAATGACAGTATTAGATCATTGAGGCAGTACCAAATGAACCTAGTAGACATCTACAGAACTTTCTACCCCCAAACAACAGAATATATATTGTTCTCATCTGCACGTGGCACACACTCTAAAATTGACCACAAATTGGGCATAAAGTAATCCTCAGCAAATACAAAAGAACTGAAATCATGTCAGCCATGGTGCAATAAAAACGGGAATCAATGCTAAGAAAATAGCTCAAACCATACAATTACATGGAAATTAAACAACCTGTTTCTGAATGACTTCTGGGTAAATAACAAAATTCAGGCAGACATGAAGAAATTCTTTGAAACTAATCAGAACAAAGATATAACATAACAGAATCTCTGGGACACAGCCAAAGCAGTGTTAAGATGGAAGTTTATAGCAGTAAACTTCCACGTCAAAAAGTTAAAAAGATCTCAAATTAACAACCTAACATCACAGAGAAACAAGAGCAAACCAATGCCAAGGCTAGCAGAAGGCAAGAAATAGCCAAAATCAGAGCTGAACTGAATGAAATGAAAGAAAAAGAGAGAGAAGAGCCAGAGAAACACAATCAGAAATAACAAGGGAAAGCTTACTACCAACCCCACAGAAATACAAAAATCTATCAGAGACTATTGTGAACACATCTGTGTATACAAGCCAAAAGACTTAGAAGAAATGGATGAATTCCTAGACACATACAACTTCTGAAGATGGCACAAGAAAGAAATTGAACACTCGAACAGACCAATAATGAGTTTCTAAATTGAATCAGTAATAAATAGCCTACCAACCAGAAAAAGCCCAAGACCAGATGGATTCACAGCTGAATTCTTCAGATGTATAAGGAAGAGCTGGTACCATTCTGACTGAAAGTATTCCAAAAAAATTGAGGAGGAGGGACTCCTCCCTAACTTATTCCATGAAGCCAGTATTATTTTTGATACTAAGATCCAACAAAGACACACACTAAAAGAAAACTTCAAGCCAATATCCCAGATGAACATAAATGCAAAAATGCTCAACAAAATACTGGAAACCTGATCCAGCAGCACATCAAAAAGCTAATTCACTACATTCAAGTAGGCTTTATCCCTGGTGTATTTGTCTATTCTCACACTGCTATAAAGAGATACCTGAGAGTGAGTAATTTATAAAAAAAGGTTTAACTGACTCACAGTTCTGCATGGCTGGGGAGGCATCAGGAAACTTGCATCATGATGGAAGGCATCTCTTCACAGGGCTGCAGGAGAGAATGAATGCCAGCAGGGGAAATGTCAGACACTTACAAAACCATCAGCTCTTATGATAAGTCACTCACTATTATGAGAACAGCATGGGGGAAACTGCCCCCATGATTCAATTACCTCCAGCTGGTCCAGCCCTTAACAGACAGGGAATATTAAAATTCAAGGTGAGATTTGGATGGGGACACAGAGCCAAATCATATCACTCATGATGCAAGATTGGTTCAATATAAGCAAATCAATAAGTGTGATTCACCACATAAACAGAACTAAACACAAAAACCACATCAACATCTCTGTAGATGCAGAAAAATCATTCGATAAAATCTAACATCACTTTATGTAAAAAACTCTCAACAAACTAGACACTCAAGGGACATACCTCAAAATATTAAGAACCATCTATGACAAAGTCACAGCCAACATCATATTGAATGGGCAAAAGCTGGAAGCATTCCCCTTGATAACTGGAACAAGACTAGGATGCCCTCTCTCACCACTCCTATTTAATGTAATACTGAAAGTCCTAGCTAGACCAACCAGTCAAGTGAAATAAATAAAGGTATCCAAATAAAAAGAAAGGAAGTTAAGCTATCTCTGTTTTTAGATAATAGGATTCTATACCTAGAAAAACCTATAGTCTCTGCCAAAAAACTTCTTTATCTGATAAACAACTTCAGCAAAGTTTCAGGATATCAAACCAATGTACAAAAATTAGTAACATTTCTATACATCGATAACATCCAAGTGGGAAACCAAATCAAGAATGCAATCACATTCACAATAACCACAAAAAGAATAAAATATGTAGTAATACAGCTAACCAAAAAGGTGAATGACCTTTACAACAAGAGTTACAAAACACTGCTCAAAGAAATCAGAGATAACACAAGCAAATGGAAAAACATCCCATGCTCATGGATGCAAAAATATCAATATTGTTAAAGTGGCCATACTGCCCAAAGCCATTTACAGTTTCAATATCATTTCTATCCTATTCCTATCAAACTACCACTGACATTCTTCACAAAAGTAGAAAATACTATTTTAAAATTCATGTGGAACCAATAAAACAGAGTTCAAATAGCCAAGGCAATCCTAAGCAAAAAGACCAAAGCTGGAGGCATCCCAATATCCAATTTCAAACTATACTACAAGGCTGTAGTAATGAAAACAGCATGGTACTGGAACAAAAACAGGCATATAAAACAATGGAAGATAATAGAGATCCCAAAAATAACGTCACACAGCTACAATCATCTGATCTTCGAAGAAGCCAACAAAAACAAGCAATGAGGAAAGCACTCCCTATTCAATAAATGGCACTAGAATAACTGGTTAACCATATGCAGAAGCTTGAAATTGGGCCTCTTCCTTATACCATATACAAAAATAAACTCAAAATGGATTAAAGACTCAAATCTAAGATCTAAAACTATAAAAATCCTGGAAGACAACCTAGGAAATGCCATTCTGAACATAGAACCTGGCAAAGATTTCATGAAGAATATGCCAAAAGCAATTGCAACAAAAACAAAAATTGACAAATGGGACCTAATTAACATAAAGAGCTTCTGCACAGCAAAAGAAACTATCAACAGGGTAAACAGACAACCTACAGAAACAGAAAATATTTGCAAGCTATACATCTAACAAAGGCCTAATATCCAGAATCTATAAAAACTTAAATTTATAAGCAAAAACTACCCCATTTAAAAGTGGGCAAAAAACATTAACAGACACTTTTCAAAAGAAGATTTACATGTGACCAAGAAGCATATGAAATAATTCTTAACATCACTAATCATTAGAGAAATACAAATCAAAACCACAATGAGGTACCATCTCACACCAGTCAGAATGATGATTGTTAAAAAGTCAAAAAATAACAGACTCGGGGGTGGTTGTAGAGAGAAGGGAAGATTTATAGGCTGCTGGTGGGAATGTAAATTAGGTCAGCCATAGTGGAAAGCTGTTTAGCAATTTCTCAAAAAGTTAAAAGAGAGTTACGTTTGACCCCATGATCCCATTATTGGGTACATAGCCAAAAGAATGTAAATCATTCTGTGATAAAGACACATTCATGCATATGTTCATTGAAGCACTATTCACAATAGCAAACACATGGGATCAACCTAAATGTCCATCAGTGGTAGACTGGATAAAAATGGTGGTATATATACACAATGAAATACTATGCAGTCATAAAAAATGAGATCATGTCTTTTGCAGCAACATGGATGGAACTGGTAAAGTAAACTAACAGAAACAGAAAATCAAATACCACATGGTCTTACTTGCATATGGGAGCTACACAAAGATGAGAACAATAGACCCTGGGGTCTGCTTGAGTGTGAAGTGTGGGAGGAGGGTGAGGATTAAAAAACTATCTATCAGGTACTATGCTTATTACTTGGCTGACAAAGTAATCTGTATACCAAACCCCTGTGACATGCAATTTACCTATATAAGAAATCTGCCCCCAAACCTAAAATAAAGTTAAGAAAAACATATTAACCCCTTCCCTGCCTCCTGACACATCCTAAAATATTGTGTCTTTCGTAACAGATGACTTCGAAATTCAAAACATGGCTTGAAAATAAATATTTTTATTGTACTCCCTTCAAAAATTCAATTTTTCTTGTTACTCTGGAATAAATAGGTTTCTACTTTTTAATAAAAAATGTTTTCCCTCACTAATGTTAGAAAGACTTCCTAACTCCCAAGGTTATGTTTCCCAAGATTATACAAACATTTGCCTGTATTTTCTCCTGGTAGCTTGATTATACTGATGCTAATGATTTTACCTAACATGTATTGAGTTCTTATTATATGCTAAGTATAATAAAGTGTTCCATTTAATCCCCACAACAATGACATCTACAATATGGGCAGTATTATTATTCCTGTTTTACAGAAACAGAATTAAACCTTAACATTTTTAAAGATCCTGACCAAGTTTTCAAGACCAAATGATTCACAGAGCCCAATCGTGAGAGTTTGCCTCCAAGGGCTGGGTTGATGTGCTACTGCATTCTTCCTATTTCTTTTTTCAAATCTTGTACCAAAGAAGTCAGTATAATTTCCATGATAAATTATCATTTCCCTGCTGACAGTCACACATCTTTTTCAGAATTAGATCTAAAAGCAAAACTACCTTGGAATGAGCACCTAAACTTCACGACTAGAGCCGTGGGTATCTCCTGGTCTGATTCACTCCTTGTGATCAGGTCCAAAGATCAAATGGGAAGGGACCTCCCACTCTTTTTTTTCTTTGTGGTACACAAGAGACCCTTGAGACTTCCACTGCTTTTTGTAAATTTAAAGGTCTTTGAGAAACATCAGTCTCACTGACTTTTTTCTCCTTTCGCTTATATTTCATGGAACAAACAGACTCTATCCACTAGGGCTGCAGAGTATTACTCTAGATCAGGAAAGCAGTGATGCCATAGAAAAAACCTGAGTTTCCTCTTTTCATCCAGTTGGAATTATCCACAATTTCTAGAAACACCCTTTACAACCTATAGCAGAGTGGTCCCTGGACCAGCAACATCGATGGGAACTTACCGAATAAAAATTCTTAGGTCCCAGACTCAGCAGTCTTTGTTTTCACAAGCCTTCCAGGTGATTCTGATGTTGAGAACCACTGACTACAGTAGCTTAGCAAGCAAGCAAGCAAGCAATTAAAATAACAGTGCGACAGAATGCAACCTATGTGTTGCTCTTAACATAAGCAGCACTAGGCAAGTTCAAAGAAGATAGCAAACTCTGGGGACTCATGTATGACTATGACCCTCTCAAGTGCTCTAAATTCCCCACTGGGATCTCCTGCATTTCTCTGTAAGGAGTGACTTCCTGAATTGATATAGACAAAATTAAAATAACTGCTGCAAAGAATGCCTTGCACACACAGACACCACATTTGCAGGCAAGTCACTAAGCAATGTGTCTTTTTAATGTTCATTCATTTCAGATGGATTTTCTTCTCATTTATCATCTTGTAGGAAAGACCCCAGTTAATAAGGGGTGGGGATGGCTGGGAAGCAGAAAAATTAGGGAACAAAGCAAATGATGTGCAGTGTTAGTAGCACTACTGAAAACCAACAGTGTTAAGCAACAGCCATCCAATATGATCTCTGAGGCTCGGGTTGGTGACACTGTCACCAGAGGTCAGCAGGGCTCAGTTGTGAAAAATAACTAGATGCAATTAACTGGCCAGATGGGAGGGGAGGGGAGGGGAGGGGAGGGGAGGAGACAAGAGGGTCTCAGACCTCTTTTGAAATTTCCTGGCCTTTCCTAAATTTGAAAGCAGATGAGAAACAGCAGTCAAAACTCACTGCCTCGTTTCCTTGTCTGCTTATATCCTGCCTCATTCCAAACAGGCTATAATCTTCATTAATATAAACTTGCGCTCTTGTCTGCAGGAAGGAAGTAAATGGCAAAGAGCACTATCCCTAAATAGCAATTATTCTCTGGTCACTCATCTCCCTGCAGGAGCTAAATTGTTTTGTAATTTTTCATTAGGCAGCAGCTAATTAAAAACACAATTACCAATCATTTTAATTATAAGCTGCTCTCTCAGAAAGGACTTAAAACACAGTTCAAATGGAGGCAATCAGATAAAAGGATTGCCAAGGAAACGCAAAATAACAAAGAAAAGGCTACTTTTTTGCACAGAAAGAAGGTTGCAGATAATTAAAGACAAAGTTGATGCTTCTTTTTAAAGTTCAATGCTGATTTTAAAAACCAATAAATCATATTCTTGTGCAAAAACAGAATAATTTAAACACTTGAAAATTAAAATGAGCAATGTCGGCTCTATGCGGAGTAAGGAAGTACATTTGGATGCAGGAATACATTTTCTAAACTTGCTATCAGAATGGCTTCACTAACATATCAGCATTCCACTCACCTAAACGTAGTGAAATAAATACTATTTCAGCATTGTAAAAAATAAAATAAGCTCAGGACCTGACATTTGCTTATGAGTAGAAAATAATTCAGATCCCGTCTATAAAGAGAAAAATGATTTCAACATTTTTACTTAATCCCCAGTAACTTAACCTTTACAGATCTCCTTGCCATGTTATTTTAATCAACCTGAGCATCCATTAACAGACGAATAGGTGGCCCGGTGCGGTGGCTTACACCTGTAATCCTAATACTTTGGGAGGCGGAGATGGGTGGATCACTTGAGGTCAAGAGTTTGAGACCAGCCTGGTCACCATAGTGAAACCCTGACTCTACTAAAAATACAAAAATTATCCAGGACGGTGGTGTGTTCCTGTACTCCCAACTATTCAGAAGGCTGAAGTGGGAGGATCACTTGAGCCTGGGAGGCAGAGTCTATCACGAGCTGAGATTACACCACTGCACTTCAGCCTAGGTAACAAAGTGAGGCCCTGTCTCAAAAAAGAAAAAAAAAGAATGAAATCCTATCATTTGCAGGATGAAACTGGAGGTCATTATATTAGCTGAAATAAACCAGGCACAGAGTGACAAATTGTACATATTCTCACTCATGTGAGCGCTAAAGAAAGTGAATCTCATGGAGGTAGAGAGTAGAGTGATGGATACCAGAGGCTGGGAAGGGTGGGGTAATGAAGAGAGGTTGGTTAATGAGTCCTAGTGTTCTGTAGCAGAGTACGGTGAGTATAGATAACAATAATTTATTGTATATATCAAAATAGCTGGAAGAGATTCAAAATGTTCCCAACACAAGCAAATGATAAATGTTTAAGGTGACAGAGATCCTAAATACCCTGGTTTGATTATTACACGTTTTATGCATTACCAAAATACCACATGCACCCCATAAATATGTATAATTATTATATATCAATACAAATAGATTAAAATATTAAAAAAAGTTATTGCCATAGGTTTTGGGGGAACAGGTGGTATCTGGTTACGTGAGTAAGTTCTTTAGTGGTGATTTGTGAGATTTTGGTGCACTCATCACCCAAGCAGTATACATTGAATCCAATTTGTAGTCTTTCATCCCTCACTCCCCTTCCACCCTTTCCCCCCCAAATCCCCAAAGTCCACTGTAGCATTCTTACACCTCTGCATTCATGTTATCTTAAGCATTTAAATGACTAAAGCCAAAAAAATCTTCTCATTATTGCTGTCAAGACACGCAAAGATCTGACAAAAAATGTATTGATCAAGCAAAGCTAAGTAAATCAGACTTACCTCAGTTAGGGAAGAATCCTTTGAAAGACTCTAGCGAAGTTCTTAAAAGGGTAATTAAGGCAGGTGAGCCTGGGCTGGGTGTTGTGAGATGGGCCTTGCAGGGCAGGGAGCTGGTTGAGATCAGGCTCTTGACCCCACCTGCTGCAACTTGGCCAGGAGCTTAGGCCGTATCAGCCTGACTTGACGCTAGTCCATAGAACCAAGGGCCAAAACGTTGCATGGTTTCACCTGCCAGGTTTCACTGTGCCTTTCTGTGCCTTTTGAGGAAGTTTGCCTCACCTTATTGTCATACATAGCAATCTCAGAGCCTCTGGGGACTTCTGATCTGCTGACGGTCTCTTTGGATGAGATACAGATTTCCATGGCACAGCAGGGCGTCACTTTGTGATTGTAAAGGCGAGTCCTACTCCTTGCCTGAGTCCTGCAATCTGTCCATCTCCGACATGGATACTTTTGGTCATCCTGCCTGACACCTGATGGGGAAAGGGGGTGACCTGGTGATGTGTTTGAGCATTCTCCCTGGGGAAAGTGATTAAGTGGTTCTCTGTGTGTCTCAGTTGAACACAGTTCAGATGCTCAGGATTGGGTCTGCAGCTTAGCAGATCTGAGTCTTATAGCCACTTCTTCAGCTTGAGAGACAGCCAGCCTTCTCTCTCATCTCCACTGTGGTTCCTGCCCAGCATCACCTATGCACCCACTCTCTGTGTTCAGATTCACTCGGGGTGGTCGGCAAAATGTTATGGAAAATATTTAGGGAAAATTATAGATTATAGTCGCAAACCTTTTAGAAGGCCAAAAGGTTTCATTGAGGCAGGTTGAAGGCAGCTGCCTCATTAACTAATATAGGAAAGAGAGACTGATCAAAAGACCTTACCCCATACCCATTTGTCTCCACTCTGTTTACTCATGTTAATTTTGTGCTAGGTGGTCTCTCTGGGGAAGATCATAGGGGAATTACCTATTAATAGTATTTACTCTGGGCCCCAGAATCTAAAGCTTTTATCAGTTGTATAACCACTCTCTTAACCATGTTAATTATCCATGTGTGTTAACTCAGAACCTCTGTTGTAAAATCTTAAGTGAATAAATGTGTGGGTTGATTGGTTGCATTTGGCCTTCTGAAAGCAGCCAACAGCCATCCCTAGCCCACTTGAAACACTGTAATGGTGTGAGTTCATTCATTCATTCATCCGTCACTGAGTCAGGGTCTGCAGGTCAGACTTCTGCAGATGGTTACCCATGTCTCACCTCTGCACCCCAGCCCTGTGCCCCATGGCCCAGCAGGCCTCTCTCTCTCTCAACCTAACAGGTCTCAGATAAAGGAGCTCCCAGATCAAGAGGGCAGCTGGAGAGAAGTCTCTGGAGCCACAATAGAAAACTGTTCTTATAATCAAAACACATTCAATTTCCCCTGGGCCCAATATGCTGGCCTTTTGCATTAAAACTCCAGCTTAGGTTTTAGCTGGGCGGTCTCTCACCCACCAGACATGAAAACCTTTCCCTGCCTTTAAAACCTCTGTGGTCACAGAACATGGGGTCCCCCTGGGGCTGCTTCTCTGGAGCCTGCAGGAGAGCACCCAAACCTAGCCCCTTCTCCACACCCTGGGCCCTGTCCTGTGATGTTGGATTCCTGAGCAGGTGACCAGGTTGCACTCACAATGGTGTCAGAAACCTAATTATTAAAAGCAGGGTAGGCAAATGGATTTTGAACTTCAGCCAGCAGCATAAGTATTGGACTTCAGTTCTTGGTCTGGTGAAAATTCAGCCTTATCCTGGAACTCCTCAAACCTTAGTGCTTACTGAATCCAGAAATGAGGATGCCCTTTGTTCTGGGCCTTGTTATGTTGAGGCATTTGAAAGATTTTCAGGGAGAGTAGGTGTTTTGTGGATTCCAGCTTGGGCCTCACTAAGAACCAGGCATAAGCAGATCACAGCTACCAGAGTCCTGAAAGAAACCTCTGCTACATGGACCTCATAGATTTGGATGGGTGGGCACAGCAGTGGGAGGTCATGAAGCAAGTCTCACTAGGCAAGCAATTGGTCTTGATAAGACAGCTGTTTAGCTGATTCACAGTCTTACCTTCCAGAAGCAGGCATTTTCTGCAACAAGCATCTATATGATTATGCTTAGTCTCTGGACTGTTTGACACAGGAAGAAGGGACTAGAATGGCTCGGTCATAACATCTTCCATTTCTGTAGCCTTGTAGTATAGTTTGAAGTCAGGTAGCATGATGCCTCCAGCTTTTTGCTTTTGTTTTTGTTTTTGTTTTTTTGCTTAGGATTGTCTTGGCTATGCAGGCTCTTTTATGCTTCCTTATTAAGTTTAAGGTGCTTTTTTTTCCAGTTCTATGAAGAAGGTCAATGGTAGCTTGATTGGGATGGCATTGAATCTATAAATTACTTTGGGCAGTATGGCCATTTTCACAATATTGATTCTGCCTAACCATGAGAATGGAATGTTTTTCCATCTGTTTGTGTCCTCTCATTTCATTGAGCAGTGGTTTGTAGTTCTCCTTGAAGAGATCTTTCACGTTCCTTGTTAGTTGTATTCCTAGGTTTTTTATTCTCTGTAATAATTGTGAATAGGAGTTCGCTCATGATTTGGCTCTCTGTTTGTCTGTTATTGGCATATATACTACAAGGCCACAATAATTAAAACGGTATGGTACTGGTACCAAAACAGAGATGTAGACCAATGGAACAGAACAGAGGCCTCAGAAGCAACACCACACATCTACAACCATCTGATCTTTGACAAACCTGATGAAAACAAGAAATGAGGAAAGGATTCCCTGTTTCATAAATGGTGTTGGGAAAACTGGCTAGCCATATGCAGAAAGCTGAGACTGGACCCCTTCCTTACACCTTATACAAAAATTAATTCTAGATGGATTAAACATTTAAAAATAAGACCTAATGCCATAAAAACCCTAGAAGAAAACCTAGGCAATACCATTCAGGACATAGGCACAGGCAAGAACTTCATGACCAAAACACAAAAAGCATTGGCAACAAAAGCCAGAATAGACAAATGAGATCTAATTAAATTTAAAAGCTTCTGCAGAGCAAAAGAAGCTATCATTAGAGTGAACCAGAATGAGAAAAAATTTTTGCAATCTACGCATCTGACAAAGGGCTAATACAAAGAACTTTTTTACAAGAAAAAAACAACCCCATCAAAAAGTGGGCAAAGGATATGAACAAACACTTCTCATAAGAAGACATTTGTGCAGCCAACAAACATATGAAAAAATACTCATCATCACTGGTCATTAGATAAATGCAAATCAAAACCACACTGAGATACCATCTCACGCCAGTTAGAGTGGCAATCATTAGAAAATCTGGAGACAACAGATGCTGGAGAGGATGTGGAGAAAGAGGAATGCTTTTACAATGTTGGTGAGAGTGTAAATTATTTCAACCATTGTGAAAGACAGAGTGGCGATTCCTCAGGGATCTACAACCAGAAATACCATTTGACCCAGCAATCCCATTACTGGGCATATATCCAAAGGATTATAAATTGCTCTGTTATGAAGACACATGCACATGTATATTCACTGCAGCACTGTTTATAATAGCAAAGACTTGGAACCAACCCAAATGCCCATCAATGATAGACTGGGTAAAGAAAATGTGGCACATATACACCATGGAATATTGTGCAGCCATAAAAAAGGATGAGTTCACATCCTCTGCAGGGACATGGATGGAGCATGAAACCATCATTCTCAGCCAACTGACACAAGAACAGAAAACCGAACAGCAAATGTTCTCACTCATAAGTGAGTGTTGAACAATGAGAACACCTGGACACAGGGATGGGAACATCACACACCAGGGCCTTTTGGGGTGTGGGGGAGCTAGGGGATGGATAACAGGGCATGGGGCATTGGGGAGGGATAACATGGGGAGAAATACCGAATGTAGATGATGGGGAGATGGATGCAGCAAACCATCATGGCATGTGTATACCTATGTAACAATCTTGCACGATCTGCACAGGTACTGCAGAACGTAAAGTATAATAAAAAAATATATCTTTCATTTCATTTTCTAAATAGTCTTTTTAGAGCTTTATATTTCTTCTTTCCCCATGATCATGAACACAGGACTTTCTTTTTTTTTTATTAGTGTACTGAAGTGCAATGCATCTCACATTTCCTTATTTATCTTAATGTCATCCAGTTTGGCTCTGCTCAACCCATCTGCTTTGGCAGGAAATCAATCCTGGTAATTTTTAGGAGATCCTTCCTCCCCGCATTGTCATGGAACTCTCTACATCCCTGACACTTGTTCAGTTCAGATTTGAGTAAATTACCTGGTCCTCAGTCCATCCTGGCCGCTCCTCCTGAGTCCTCCCAAACTATGTGCATAGGATCCATTCAGAGACATCAGGCCCTACTTTTTTTTTTTTTTTTTTTTAGACAAGAGTCTCACTCTGTCACCAAGGCTGGAGTAGTGCAATGGTGCAATCTTGGCTCACTGCAACCTCCACCTCCTGGGTTCAAGCAATTCTTCTGCCTCAGCCTCTCCAGTAACTCGAACTACAGGTGTGTGCCACCATGCCCAACTAACTTTTGTGTTTTTCGTACAGACTTGGTTTTGCCATATTGGCTGGGCTGGTCTCGAACTCCTGACCTCAAATGATCTGCTCGCTTCAGCCTCCCAAAGTGCTGGGATTACAGGCATGAACCACGACATCTGTCCAGGCCCCACCCTTTAAGCAAAGCTGGGCCACATGCTTGATGCACACCCTTCCCAGGAAGGCTCCCACCTCCTCCATGTGATGTTCTAGTCCCTAAGGATGCTGTCTTTGTGTTGGAAGATAGGGTGGCCCACCATACCAGTTGGCCCAGGACACTTTATTTTGGCATGGAAATTTCAGCTTCCCAGAAAACAGCTTAGTCCTGGGTAAACTGGGACCGTTGGGAGGACAGTTGGAAGGACAGCAACTCCTCCACTCTCCAAATTGAGTAACTTCCCTAGAAAACCCTCTCAATGGGCCACTCCTGTCAATTGAACACCTAGGACCCTCTCTTTCTAAGAAAATTCAGATACCCACCGCCAAGAATTCAGACTCTGGAAAACCAAACCTTTTTATCTAGTCTCTGCAGTAAGGAAAATGTAGACTTTTAGAAGCAAAAGCTACAGTGTGAGCCTGGTTCTTGAAAGGAGAATGAAAGCACATCTTCAATCCTCTCAGGATCACCTTTCTGCTGAGAAAACAAGGCACAGCTATTTTCTCAATCATGCCATCCCAGCTCACAGGAATTTCTAATAGGAAGTGGTTCTCAGACCCAGGTATATGTGCACATCATCTGGGGAACTTGAACAATCCTCCATGTCTGGACCCTTCTCCTGATCAATTAGATTAGAATCTGTGCAGTTTGACTGGGCGTAAAAACAGTGAAAGCCCTCCATTTCTCAGGAAATGGTAAAGAGAGGCTTTTGTTTCAGTTACAAATATTTCAGTCATATTTGTAAGAAATTCAATAAACAGATTAAGTAGATGACTGGTTCTAGATATTATGAACCCTCAAATTCCCTTGACTTCTGACCTTTGAAGGCCAAGGCACTAAAGGTCATATAAGACAGGCTGCTGTGCATGCTGAAATTCACTGACATGGAAAATTTCTTCATTAACCCCACTGTGAATATTGTGAATTCTTCTGACCTCCATAAATACTAAATGTAAAACTCAAATGTTTCATAGACTGGGCTAACAAATCCTGTAATCTCAGGATTTGAGATCTGAAAGCCTCCCCCACCCATCTTTTTCCATCACTCAATGAAATTAATATTATCAAAATTATTATGATTGTTATTAATTTTCTGAGCTCTTTCAAAATCTTCCTTGGCAAACAATTGCTTTATTTTCTAGATATTTTCTCAGATTTAATTTTGGTTATGTCAGCTCTAGAGAGTACATAGGAGTATGTATACTTAAGCATATTTTTATCATAAATGTGCTAGCAGCTGCTTTCAAATGATTATCATGGACTCAATCTCAAATGTCACACGTTTACATTAGTTTGACACATTTATAATTGCCTGGAAGGATTTCTTTAACAAGTAGCACTTTTATTGGGTCAGAAAATCTTGATATGACCTAAATTTTATATACAACTTCTATTTATTTCTGTTGTGGATGAAAACGATTGAAGTAATTTAAGATGCCACTAAGTAAGAAAATCAGGAAAAGTAAATGGCCTGATTGCTGCCTTTTAAAAATTCTAATTAAATAATTTAAAGAAGTTTGGATAAAATATGTGATACAAAATAAAATTACCTGGGAAATGTTCAAGACCATATATTATTTAAGACCAAAGTGTGTGAGTAAAATTATTAATAAGGTTGTGCAGATCTGGGTCTGTTTAAATGCGGCCACTAATGAGACCAAGCATTGAAGGTAGTGAGTCTTAAATTAGTAACCCCTCATCCAGAAACTCTTGAGAATGAGGACACCGAGTCTCCAAGAGATTAAGTAGCTTGGGGTTAAGTGACTTTTTCAAGAACTCATTCCTAGTAAGTGGCAGGCCAACCCAGGTTGCTTCTGATTTCCGATCTCAGCTCTTCACCACATTGCTATACCTCCTTCCATCAGGGGAAAGGTTACAACGTATTCTTAGGACAGAAACAAATTTCCTTCCAGATACAAGTTAAACTATACTATTCATAACCAGTTTCTCAAGGTTATTCTCATGATTTAATAATTTTTTTTTTTTTGAGATAGGGTCTCACAATGTTGGCCAGACTGGTCTCAAACTCCAGGGCTCAAGCAAATCTCCTGCCTTGGCCTCCCATCAATTATCTTCTTATGAAGTTGGTTTGAACTCCAGATCATGGCTGTTATTAAGATTTCTTTATGCCTTAGAGGAATTTTTCTTCCCCGTTGGGTACTTTCAGGAAGATGGTGGTTAATTCTGCAGAACAAAGAGAAGCACCCTCTGCCACTGGGTGCTTCACGGGCTGGTGTGTGCCATGATGTATGGAGTGGGTAGCATCAAATATTTCATTAACCTTAGAACAACTAATGGCCTGGAGTTGCTCCTCACTGACAGGTGGCTGACCCAAGTGAGCAAAAGGGTCCATGCATAATTAGAACTGATACCTGAGCTGCTGTTGTGGGCAGCATTCTTTGATGCAATATATTGGTCGTACACAAAAGTTACAGCAAGAATTGAGTTGAGAGGGAGGGAAGAAAGACAAAAAGATTCATCAAAGTTCTCTTGGTTATAAGTCATAAAAGTCCAACTCAAGCTAGCTTAAGCATGAAAGTCACGTACTGTCTGAAATAACTGAAGTGTATAGGGATAGGGTTCCTTTCAGATGTGGCTTGATCCAGGAGACTTGGGTTTTCTTCTTTTTTCATTTCATGATTCCTTTTCTTCATGTGGGTTTTATCCACAGAAAAGCCACCATGACTGCAATGGTTACAACCTTATAGCTCTACTTGTTCTAGTTTCTTGGAGAAGTGGGTATCTCACTTTCTACATTTCCACATGGACTTTCCTTACCCTTTGATCCTAAGTGAATTATTATTAAATGTCCATTTATAAACCAATTGCTGAGCTCAAGGAATTTGAGTTTCTGGTTGGCCAGAAAAGGTTCATATGACCTTTTCCTAGAATGAGGCAAGAAAAGCCCGCCACCACTCAGAGTAAGGGAGGTATACTTTCCCCAGAAAATGATCTGTTACTAGAGAAGCATACAGCTGTTGAGGCTCTCAACGAGCAATAAAGGTCCACCATAAGGGATGGTGGCCAGATGGTCCATGCCTTTCAGAATGTTACACACAAGAGGGCTTGTGATTAGGTGGGTTCTCCATGACCCCAGCTGCTGGACTAGCATCCAAGTCAAACTTTCAGATCTATACAGTGGAGAGCTTTATTTTCAAATTAGAACAACCTGGTTACGAGGGAGTGAGCAGGTAATTACTGTGGAGGAGAAGCAGAGGCTAGATTAGTCTTTACCCTAGGAGATAGGAAAGGCTTGTTGGCCAGTGACTAATGTGAAAGTTATCAGGATCAAAATGGCGTCACTTGTATCAAACCAAAAGAAAGGAAAGAAAGGGAAGGAATGAAGAAAGGAATGAAGGAAGGAAGGAAGGAAGGAAGGAAGGAAGGAAGGAAGGAAGGGAGGGGAAGGGAAGGGAGGGAGGAAAAGGAGGGAAGGGAGAGAGGGATGGAGAGAGGAAGGGAGGGAGGAGAGAAAGAAAGAAAGAAAAAGAAAGAAAGAAAGAGGGAGGAGAGAAAGAAAGAAAGAAAAAGAAGAAAGAAAGAGAGAAAGAAAGAAAGAAAGAAAGAAAGAAAGAAAGAAAGAAAGAAAAGCAAGGCCTCTCTTTAAAAAGGGAGGCCTTCACGCATACATGCCTATGGTAGGAACTTTTACCAAGACTCTGAAGGGCTCTTACCCTCATATGCCTGCAACAAGAACTTTATCAAGGACTTTTCAAACTGCAGCTTGCTACCTGAGTCACAAGGACATCTAGTCGGATGTATAAGGACACCTGCCCATCACACTGTCTCTACTAATGAACTGGCATCAGCTCCTGGAATAGCCCCTGTAACCAATGTTCTTCTGTTTCAGAACAAATTATGTGTACATTTTCTCTTTTCCTTTAAAAGCTTTTTCTCGCCTCGACCTCTTTGAACATGCCCTTGATCCCCATACCCTGCAAGTCCTGGATTTGCAAATCCCCTGTGCACTCAATGATAAGCTAATTATCTTCAGAGGATAGTTCTCTGTCTGCTGTTTAAAGATTTCAGAAAACTCAAACTTTTAAGGTTGCTTCTGAATGTGAATGAAGTCAGTGAGAGACACTGGAAGGATGAAAGGTAGTTCATCAAACATCGTTACACACCTGCTCCCAACACACGTTACCTTCGGTGGCCTCTGCAGGGCATGCCTCTACATACATATTCTATCATTATCTTGTGGATGACACAAATAAGTCACACTGCATTGTATGTGTGTTTTTGTGAACATATCAATTTGTGTTGTGGACATCTTTAAGCATAGATTAGAACTTGAACCTCACTTTTGTGTTTCTTGTTTCTTCCAAGTCTACTTGAAGCCTCTAAAGTGGGGGAACCTCAGCACTGGATGAGAGGGTGATGATCTAATGTGCCTTCTGACTCTCACCCGCTGTGACCAGGGAATGGGACAATGGTTGCGACTGAGGGTTTCTTTGATGCAACACCTAGAGTAATTTCACAAGCCACAGGGCTCACGGTTTAGAGTCTCTGCTTGTTCTCCTCTCCATGTCCTGGAATCCCTTTTACAACTTCCACCATGGAGACACCCAAAGAAATGCAGAGCAAAACTGGCTTCTAAATAATCTCACTGTATTAAGTGCCCAGTTTAGTGCCAGTTGTACACAGTACCAATTCCTAGATCCACAAATTCATAAAATTGACAAAATTCTATAAAAGAAAAAATAAAATTAGACCATGTTGAGCTCATCTGCTGTTTTTGGCAACCAGAATCCACTCCTTTTTCAGATAAAGGCAGCTAATTTCTCTTTGAGGAATCATTCTCAAAGAGGAGAAGTTCAAAGAAAAATTAGCTCTTTTTATTTGAAAGAGCCTCCCTCTTGCTCAATCTGTGGGCAGTCGGGACCACAATTATTTCCTCCCCATTCCTGTCTTTAAGACCATTCATAAGGCCTTTCTTCCCCATCTATTCCTCCTCTCTTCCTAGTGATTATGTGAGGGCTGGGCATGAACTGGTCTAATCATAGTCTATCAGAAGTGGCATCTGCCCCTATGGGAGTGTACAGAGGATAGCCCTGTTAAGCAGATCAATGCGGATGAACTGGGTTCTACAAAACATGGGTGTTATGGGGGTGCATTATGGAGGCACATTGCTTACCGCAGATGATGAAGAAAAGGTTCTGTGAGAAGATGCCGGAAAGATGCATAGGAGATAGTTACCGATGTGGGCAAGAGTAGAAAGAGAGAAGTAAAATGCACAGGAAGTCTGATTATATAAAGATGGATCGGTACTGTATGAACAGAGATGTGGGAAGGAGGGGCTGCAAGATGAAGGGCTGGTCAAGAAGCCAGGAGTAGGTGACATGGAGATTGTGAAACCCACTGGAAAGGGTTTTCATCCCTTAAAGTGCAATTGGCATATGCAAAAATAGATCAGAATGACTCATTTTCAACCAGGAAAAAGAAAGGTGTCATTGATGGGATTCTAACTACCATTATTTGGAGGTCAAAATTGTGAATATATATAGTTTGATGTAGCCTCTGCTTCTCCTCTGTAGTAATCATTTGCTCACTAACTCATAAGGAGGTTGTTTCAATTTGAAAAGAAGGTTCTCCATTGTGTTGATCTAGAAGTTTGACTTGGGTGCTAGTCCAGCATCTGGGGGTCATGAAGAACCCACCTAATCACATGCCCTCTCATGCGTAACACACTGAATGGCATAGACCATGTATATATATACAACTGTTTTATATATATATATGTTTATGTGCATATTATGTTTATATATATTTATATATATTATACATATATGTTCATATGTGTGTGTCTATATATATACACACACATATGAACATATAGGTATAATTGATGAATATGAATATGAATATTGATGAAATTATATATATATAATTGTTATATTGCTTGAACTCACAATTATTCTTCTATAAATGTATTCTACAGCAATATTTGGATAAACATGTAAAACATAAAGCATGCCAAATGGAACACCATTGAGAGTAAGAAGAATGAGCTCAGCAAAAATGTACATCACTAGGGGTGAGTTATGTTATTTATACTACAGCCACACAATGGGATGCACTGTAGTCTTTACAATAATGTGGTAGGTTTAGGTGAACCAATATGCAAAGATGCATTAGAAATATTAAGTGAAAAAAGCAATTTACAGGTAAGTGTATTTGACCACATACAGACACTTGCAAGTGTTCATACACAACTCTAAAAAGATAAATTCCAAATTGTAAATACTTTGGGATGACGGGATGGAAAAGTAAAACCATTAGAGACATTTCTAATTTATAAATTTATATATTATGATACTATTTTAATAAACAAAAAATAAATGTCGTAACCATTTTTAACCTTTAAAAATTTAAAGAAATAACTTGTGTCTGGATAAGAAATGCATACTGAGGCATTTATACAGGCTTAGTTCAAAAACACTGTATTTTTTTTTTTTTGAGATTGAGTCTCACTCTGTCGCCCAGGCTGGAGTACAGTGGCATGATCTCCACTCACTGCAACCTCCGCCTCCTGGGTTCAAGTGATTCTCATACCTCAGCCTCCCAAATAGCTGGGATTACAAGCACTCACCACCACACCTGGCTAGTTTTTGCATTTTAGTAGAGACAGGTTTCCTTCTATTGGCCAGGTTGGTCTTGAACTGCTGACCTCAATGATCTACTTGCCTTGGCCTCACAAAGTGCTGGGATTACAGGTGTGAGCCACCATGCCCAGCCCAAAAATACTGCAGTTTTGAAATAAATCTTGTTAATCACACGAAACCCTAGCACAATGTCCACAAGACATGGGCCATGTGGGTGAAAGTCCTGGGAAAGGAGAATGTGTACTAACCAGGTCCACGGGGCCAACCTGGAGATTGCACTGCAGGTGTCAGAGCCCCAGGTGCTCCCTGACTCTTCCCTAGAGGCCTCTGCATAAAGTAGGCAGAAGAATGGCTGCCTCTGATGGTTTTCCCGGCTCTCAGCTGCTGAAGGAGCCCCGAGCAATCTTCTGGAAACAGCTTTCCTCAGACAGAATGCGGAGGACACAAGTGCGCAAGGTGATGGCGCTGTAAACCTCGCGCTGCCTCTCTTCCTCTGCCATGTGCCGACTGAGCACCCCCAAATGACGTCTTTCACTTTTCTGAGACTTGTCTCTCTTCCCTGAAAAGTGGAAGCAATCATTCTTGCTCTGCTCACCATGCAGGTTGTTGTCAGGATTGTTTGGATTAATGAATGTGAAAAAGATCTTGCAAACCATGAAGGGCTGTCTGTGCCTAAGAAAAGAACCACCTTCCTCACATAGGGATGATTTTCATCTGATTTCAAGTGTAGGAGAAAATAGTCAAGCTTTCAAAGGCTACAGGTAAGATGATGGAGCTTTCTTTTTTAATAAATAAAGGGGCAGGGTACAGTGGCTCATGCCTGTAATCTCAGCACTCTGGGAGGCTAAGGTGGGTGGATCTCTTGAGGTCAGGAGTTCAAGACCAGTCTGGCCAACATGTTGAAATTCTATCTCTACTAAAAAATGCAAAAATTAGCTAGGCATGGTAGCAAGTACCTGCAATCCCAGCTACTTGGGGGACTGAGGCAGAAGAATCACTAGAACCCAAGAGATGGAGGCTGCAGTGAGTCAATATCACATCACTGCACTCAAGGCTGGGCAACAGAGCAACACTCCATCTCAAAAAAAAAAAAAGAATATTTGAGAGGCTGAGTACCAAAATCCCTTAAGCCTTGGAGTTTGAGACCATGCTGGGAAATGTAGGGAGACCCTGCCTCTCCAAAAAATAAAATAAAAAATTAGCAAAGCATAGTGTCATGCATCTGTGGACCTAGCTACTCAGGAGGCTGAGGTGGGAGGATCACTTGAGCCCAGGAGGTCAGGACTGCAGCAAGCTATGATTGCCCCACTACACTCCTGCCTGGGCAATATAGGACACACTGTCTCTAAAAAATAAAAATAAACAGAATTTTTAAACTCTGGCAATTTGATTTTGCAAGACAAGGTCATTAGCCTTCCGGCCCACGGGACTGTTAGCGCTCTGCTTCGAAATTAGCTCAATGATCTCTCACAAGATTCAAACACAAGGAGACAATCACAGACACATCCATTTATCACTCAAGAAGATAAGAGAGGCTTTAATTCTTCCTTCTTCCATTTTCTACATACATGTGAAATTCTGTCCAGACTTCATTGACACTTCTGAGCCATGTTCATATCTGTGTCCGTTCCTGAACTGTGTGCCCTCTCACACTGAAATGGAGGGCAGTTTTGTTGGCTTACCTGTTTCATTTTCCCAACACAAGTCAGTCTCAGACTGAATGCATAACTGCAGATTTTATACTTTTAGTTTCTTAAGTGTGTTTTGGTGTATTGATTTAACTTTGGCAGAAATTTTATTAAAATGTATTTGTTTGAAGTAAATGTTTAAATATTAACATCCACGGGGGACCAAAGAGGCTTATGTATATCTGGTTGATTTCCTGGAAGCAGCTTTGGTTTTTTTTTCTCTCTCTCTAGGTTTATTAATCATTTCTCAATACACATTGTCCTGTCCTGGAGGGACCACATTGAAGTCAACGAAGCCCCAGGCCAGGCCAAGAACAGAACAACTTTGTATGTGGTGCTGGGGAGGGAATGAAAGTAGTAAAGGAAGCATTCTGACATCCAAAAAGTCAAGGTCTGTTTACAGACACAAACATGCCATGTGTCAGGATAATACGACCAAATATAAAACAAGATGTGAACTTTCCCACTCTCCCTTCTATCCACCCTTATCTCCCACCCTAGAAGCTAGGATATTCCCATCATATTACCCAAGATAGGACCAAAATCAAGCGAAAAATAAAAGTGAATAAATCCATTCTCAGCTTTGGACTTTCACAATAGAATATTGAAAGAGTGGGCCAGGCGCAGTGGCTCAGGCCTATAATCCCAGCACTTTGGGAGGCCGACGTGGGTGGATCATCTGAGGTCAGGAGTTCAAGACCAGCCTGACCATCATGGTGAAACCCCATCTTAAAAAAAAAAAAAAAAAAAGAATATTGAAAGAGTGACTGCTCTTAAAGATATTTGTATCATAAGAACCCACTTGGTGTTTTAGTGGATTGATTTAACTTTAACCTTGAAATTTGACCTAAACAATAGGCAGAGAAAATCTATGACCTGGCTGGGTGCAGTGGCTCACACCTGCAATCCCAGCACTTTGGGAGGCCAAGACCAGCTGATTGCTTGAGCCCAGGAGTTCAAGAGCAGCCTGGGGAACATGGTGAAATCCCTTCTCTACGGAAAATACAATAATTAGCTGGGCATGATGGTGCACACCAGGAAACAGAGGTAGGAGGATGGCTTGAGCGCAGGAGGTACAGGCTGCAGGTACATGAACCAAGATCATGCCACTGGGCCCCAGCATGGACAACACAGTGAGACCCTGTCTCAAAAAATAAAAATAATGTGTGTGCGTGTCTATGTGTTTGTATGTGTATGTGTGTGTGTGTGTGTGTGTGTGTGTGTGTGTGTGTAATCTATCAGAATGGACTCTTCTAGTTTTCCTGTAATGATCACCCCCATGTACTTAAGGGTAGAATGTGTCTGGCAGGAAAGCAAGAGAAGGTACATCATTTCCACCCACAGGTCTTGGTCCTAAGTGGTGATAATGGGGTCATGTGTCTTCCAGAAGTTTTGGGAGATCTAGAGTAGAAGTAGCCTAGGTCTCTTTTCTTATCTGGTTGCCACAGAGTTCCTCATGCCACCTTGGTTTAAGAGAGTATACTAAAGATGGCTCCATGTGAATTCAAGGCACAGGGGCCTGAAGGGACCACCCACTCCAGTGTTTCCCAAGAGAATGGAGAAGCCTAACAGTCTTCTGAGCAACCAGCACTGGAGGACAAGGATGGGCCTCATGACTGGGTTCAGGGTGCACCATTATGGATATGGGGCAAATCTCACATTAGGGGACCAGCTGGGATGCAAACTTACCAGGGAAGGTTAAGGAATGAAAGAGATCAGACAAGAAAAACCATCTCTGTGGACACCCGCATGGAACAGAGAAGAGCAGAGCTGAGAGCTTATTTGTGCACCTACTACAGTACTGTGCGAGCCTCCTGGAGCTTAGACTCAACTCCATGAAAAAGAGGAGGATGGAATTACAAATTAATTGAGTGTAATGCATATTTCTTGAAATCAGTTAGAATTGATGGTCTGATGCTTTGTGTCATCTGACTAAACAGGGCTAGAAATAAGTGTTAAGTTGATTAGGTAGACTGAGAGTGTGTGCCTAATACACACAGAAATAATGAGAGACAGAAATGGAGATAGATATGGGGAGGAATAAAAGAAAGAGAGAGAGAGAGAGAGAGCATGTGCATGATCTATCTTGGCACACAAGCATGACTCTGGTTAGTATGTGGCTTGTACAGAGTAGGCACTACTCAGTAAATGATTGTTGAACAAATTAAGCTGAAAAGGGAATCTGAATAAGGATGTGAAGATGGAAATAGATGGTGCAGAGTGAGATATAGGGGGAAGTTGTTCGCTCTTTTTTTAAAAAATTTCTGTCACCGTTTTTTCCTGCAGTAGGACCCAAGTTTAAAATAAGATTGGAATGTGTTCCCTGGTGTCCTCAACGCTCCACTCCCTCACTTGCAATGGAAAGACTGGGTGTCCTAGTCAGACACACTGAGAGGGGACGGTTCACAGGGTGTCCAGCTCCTCCCAGTTTGCCTTGGTCTTGTTCAGCTTTAGCACTGAAAGCCTCTGTCTTAGGAAATCTGCAGTCCAGGCACATCGGGATGGTTGGTCATTCTGATTCAAATTCCAAGTATCCAGTCATGGAGGGATAATGTTCACAGCTCACAGCTCTCCACTTTGAGGATTTGAAAACCAAGAAAATGGAATTTGAGGTATTCGGCCTGTTGTATCTGCACAGTAATAGTCAATGTTCAAACAAGAGTGTTATTGAAAAATAAATGAGCTCATTACGGTTGGGGTCATTGAGAAAGATGTGGTCTCACCAGTCTTCAAATCAAGAGACACACTGGGGAATCAAATGTCACCATCCCTTTATTGCATCCCTACCTGAATGCAAAGCCTTACTCAACCTGGGCCACATCACAATGAGATTTTAAAAGCGACCCTTCAAGTCTGTTATTGGTGTATAGGAATGCTTGTGATTTTTGCACATTGATTTTGTATCCTGAGACTTTGCTGAAGTTGCTTATCAGTTTCAGGAGATTTTGGGCTAAGACAATGGGGTCTTCTAGATATACAATCATGTCGTCTGCAAATAGAGACAATTTGACTTCCTC